>JAODLI010003581.1:0-29926 GCA_027575585.1 Percopsis omiscomaycus | reverse complement strand
TGGCAGAACATCGTGCCGGAGATGGCCTACAACTTCATGAAGCAGTACACCAACAACCTGAACACGGCCTACGACTATAGCTCCATCATGCACTACGGCAGAGACGCCTTCTCTGTGAATGGAGAGGACACCATGACCCCCTTCCCAGACCCCAACGTGCAGATCGGACAGAGACAGGGCCTGTCCAGCATGGACATCATGCGTATCAACCGCCTCTACAACTGCTGATGGGATAGACGACACTTCAATCATTTATTGAACATTAACATCTTAACAGTGGTTAATTGTACTGTATGTTCATGTTCTATAATTTGACTCTTTGTCAATAGATAATAATGTCATAATTGCTAAAGTATATCGACATATTAATTGCGGTAATGGTTCATTTTAATAAAGTTTTGTGGCATAAACATGATTAGAAACTTTCTCTCAGTTCTTCCCGTTGTTCTTGCGATTTTCTTTCAGTACCCACACTTTTAATTGTTCCCTCTGTAATACGCTACAATCATAACACCCAGGATTCTGTACAGATTCAGATACAGGACCAGAAACATGTCTGCTCCTTTACACACAGTTTTGCTGCACCTTATATACAGCTGTAGGCTACTACGGTAGTTTCCTTAACTCTGGAGGCAAGGATTTAGTTTGGAAATGTATAAAAATAGAATAAAACCAAATAAAGTTGACATAACAGCGGGGGGCGGGGAACGCACACCACGTTTAATGGCTCAATCAGTTTAATCACCATGAACCTGTTGGGGGTTGATGTGTCATTGTCTTGATTTCATAATTTAATTAGTTTTAACTGTTGCATAATTTCCTGGCTGGCCACAAACTGTGAAAATGAGGAGAATATTGTATCCATGCATAACTTGTTATTGGTGGCGCAGTCTGCATACTTTCTGATTGGTGGAAACTTGTGTTCTATTATTTGTAATTAGTTGAGCCGCACATAATGCAACTGCGACAATTGTCCGTATAATACATGTTTTAGTCGATTTCCTGTTTTCACATTTAAGTCACTTTTGAATTTTAAGAGACCAAAATGAACAGACACAACTGTTACCATGGCGTAACGCAGTTTACGTAACCCCGGCAACAGGATGGTAACGCTAACACCACGGTTCCCGACAGAGGGATAAATCAACACCACAAATCCCTGACACTATCAAAGCTCAGAAACCCCTCCCACAGAGAGAGAAGGGGGTTGACCCAACAACTCTTCTGTGGCTCGGCAGTGGAGGATCAGAGGCGTTGGCTGCCGAGACCACTGTGTGTCTGCGGACTGAGCTCATCCCATCTGGGCCTTGTTACTGGAGGGGGGAGGGGGGGGGTTGCGTAATGTCGACTGACTGCAGGGACCACATCAGCCACAGGTGTCCACAGGAGTCACAGCGACCATGGTGACGTGGAGGGCTGGGGTTGGAAACAAGAGTGGAATTGTTTGTATTAGAAAAGGGTGCTCCAAATACTCTATACTCTATAATGCTTATGCTTTTCAAAATACAAAATACTGCTTATCAAAGCTTAATAAGCCTCTATAACATACATTACTTTGCACTACTGTCAAGAAAGGCATGTAGCTCATGTACACTAGCTCGCTGAACTGGCTTTTTAGTCTCATTTTAACCTTCTGTTGGGAACCATCTGTTCAAAGTTTGCTGACTATCGAACAATTTCGATTTTAGGCTAGGTTTTTTACAGTACTTAGGGTTTCTAAATACTGTGTGAGCTCTTAAGTGTGTTGCCATCTACAGTAGCAGCTGATGGCATTGTGTAAATGAATCTAAGTGGACACATTTAGCATTACATAAACACAGCATGACACCAGCCTTGATCCAGAAAAAAACCCAACACAAAGCAGAAGAAGTCAGATGGCAGTTTAGTGGCTGTCTTATCCTAGAGAGTGTTTTTTCTTTTATAAGCCCAGCCAGCACTCATCCATAACTGTAGCACTAGAAGTGACAGTTATATGTGTTTATGAGTCTGGGGTTTTACAGACTCAGCCCCCTGCTGAGAATGTTTTACAGATCCAGACGAAGAATTAAAAAAAATAATAGCATATAATGCAGTCAAAATGAATCAGGGGAAGAGAAGACATGTTTACAATAAAGAGAGATTTGTTTTAAATAAGTAAAGTAAGTAATATTTTTAAATGATTTATTAATATCGATACTGTCATCACTTGGACACATATAACATTATGTGTGTGTGATTGTGGAATTTCAATAGTCCGTTATTAGATTAGATTCAACTTTATTGTCATTGTGCAGAGTACAAGTACAAAGACAACGAAATGCAGTTTGCGTCCAACCAGAAGTGTAAAAAAGCAGAAAAGTGCAATGTGATATACAGTATAGAAAGGACAAGAAATATAGTGCAGTGTAAACAGTTGGTTTACAGAGGGTGGTTTAGAGTTATATAAATTAAATATAAATAGTGCAGTGCATTGGCAGTTACCATATAAGAGCAGAATAAATATGTACCTATCTGCTCCATGTAACGGCAGCATGTAATTGTAAGTCGCTTTGGATAAAAGCGTCTGCTAATTGTAATTGTAATATTACATTTGCCTTGCTTCTTTTCTTACTAACATTCCAAACAATGTGCTCAATAACCATTCATTTATTAGTGGTTGTAGCATAACATCAGAAGACACTTTAGAAGAAGTGGCGATCAAGGTGGTTCTCAAAAGGTTCATAAACCCTTTTATGCTACTCTAAATTAACTATTAAATAAACCTCTATCTAAAACTACCTTTCTTAAAAAGTGTTGTGAATTTTGTTTTTCACAAAGTGCTGTATGAATAAAGTTTATTGTAACTGCCTTGCTGTCCTGCGGTGTGGCCAGTGGTTGGGGCAGGAGCTGACAAGCCAGCCCGGGAAGATTTATTCCGGCTAGTTGACCTACTTGAGCTCACATCCATATTAGTGAGGGAGAGGGAAAATAAATTATAAATATTCTAGGTACTTTACTGTTGAAGGGAAATGATGAAATGGTGTAATTTCCACACGAAAGCAACAGTTATTCTTTAACAGAGCAGAAGTGGATAACTTGGCCTTTATATAAGTACAGTTTGTAGATTCAGGTTGCTATAAAAGGTGATGAAAAAAAAGTCTTAAATAATTACATACATGCTGCTGTGCAGTTCAACTAGATTCCTATGAAACTAATTACACTGATTCAATATGCATATTTATAGACATGTATTTATACATAGTCAACTGTGTATATGAAATGCACCTTTGTGTCCTGTCCTTGTATATAACATGTGGCAGTAGGTTATGTTATTAAAATGTTGCTTAAATGCTTAAATAGTTGCAGATATAGTAATTACTATAACCACCCTTACAGTCACAAAAATGATCCTGTGAGCCCACCGTACATGAAGCAGGAACATCAGAACAGGAAGAGCGATAGAAGGGATTCTGTCAGAGAGCATTCAGAGGGGAATGTTTGTTAGATGTTACTGGGATACATGCTGTGTGCAGTCTTCAGAATGGGCCAACAAACTAACAAGATCGTCAACACTAACGCCAAAGTTCTGTGTTTCACATCTTAACCACCAGGAAGCTGTAATTAGCATGTCTCAGTCGCCCCACAGAGGGAACAATGAAATAGTCTGTGAATAAAGCTTAATGAATTCCTGAGAGAATACACACACGCATTAAAACGCGTAAAGCAGCAAATTATGTTGCCTGTGAAATAACGGTACTGCAACTGATTATGCTGATAATTACAGCTATAGTGATGCATCAGTTTTTAAAGGGAGGGACCCCCACTTTTAGACCTTGCATTGACTGGTGAAAGGAATATTTAAATGCAGTAATGAATGGCAGGAGCAACTAAGTTATTAAGGACAACGACCTCTCAGTTGTTCAGACACAAACACATCCTGTCGTCAAGTCAAAGTATTTAATCCAATGTCGCCAGGTAACAGAAATTAAACATTTTATAATTTTAATAATTTCCTTTTATTTAGCTTTTAGTTTCCTTGTTATGATAGCAGTTGCAGTGATAATCTCAGCTGGTCGTTATCCATTAATGCTTTCTCATGAAGTACAAATATTAATGAGAAAAGGAATTCACATAAATGTAAATTTATGCAATGAATCTTATTAAAATGCATTAAACTGAAATACACGGGCTAATACACAGCATTATAATTTTAAACCTTCCCTTTGTAGTTTCTGTTTCATCAAGAGTGGATGAGATACAATTATTTTGACACATTATTACTGATTCCTCTGAAGATGAGAGAAAACCATCTGCAGACTGTTCACTTCGATTAGAGGAATGTCAGAACTGCCTTCATCTGAGTCACAGGCTTTAGTTTTAGCCTTGTTGCCCTGCTGTTCTGCAACAACAAACAAAACCACGTTCCAAACTTCTATGTGGTTTGGCCTCACAAGTTGAAGGTAAAACTTTCAAACTTTTTTCTTGTGATTTATTTCTGAAATTCATGGCAAATGTTATATCTGCTAACAGAGCAAGGCAATAGGTCAGGGGTTCTAACCCCTGTTTATTAATTTGATAACTTCCAGTATAATATGAGGTTCTGCTTATGGATTGTTTGAACTTCAGATGAACTGAGTCACATTTGAAGTGATGCACCAGTCTAATATTGTATCACCCCAGGGTTTTATAAAAGCAATTTGACCTCAAATAAATATACCTAAATCTGGCCTGACTAATATGCCCTACACACATTCTATCAGAAGGATGTCCAAGAAGGACAAGGACAACACACAAATACACACAAGACAGGGACTCTGCAGATGTAATAAACACATTCACCAATGTGACAATGAGTGGCCTGCGTCGTAACGCACGACAAATAGGCTACATGAGCAAATTCCACCTCAAAATCTGCGGGTCAAAGTGCGGGACTCTGCTGTAGCGGGCTGCACACTTGTTGAGCTGTGGTCATCCACACGTTCATTACCTGTCTGCATTATTTTGAACCAGTTAGGGGCAGTTTGAGGGACGTGAAAAGAAAGTGTCAACCATCATTTTATTATGTGGAGAATATTACATTTCACATTAATGAGAGGCGCTGGATCGTGGCCAATGGGTGCTGCAACCCTGTCCCACTTTTGACAAATACACTTGCTGCTGTCTCCTGCCTCTTTTTCTCCCAGGGAAATAAAGAATTAGTTTGTTGTACACAATTTTACCAGACGGGTCCAAGGTCAAGTGTCAACCGCCGCAGCCATATGGCATCTTGCTCAGGGTTATGTGATCAGGACAGAGACTGAAAACTCAAACCAAAGAGGTTGCTGTCCTTTAAGTCAAGCCACACGTGTTTAACCAAAGAGACATTCTCAACGTCCTAAATAGTATAGGCAAACATTCATATCAACCCAATACACTGCAATCATTTGACAATCATAACACTGATTTGACCAATCTTTCAAGTTTCACTCTCTACAGTTCATCCCTTGTTTAAGAAGAGATTGCATGAGTCAGTGGGCGCCGTCTGTCTCTAGACCCTCTCTGGGAGTTTAGCTTTGGGGCGTTTTATAGAATTTGAATTCCAATCTGACTCCCTCTGCCTGGCCGCCTTCATTTAAAGTCGGGTTGTCTACAACCTCTCAAAGTCAATTGTGCTTAATTTGCCCAGGCTGCTTTGCATTGCCTTTGTATGGTGCGCTGCTAGCCGCTGAATTTCAAGTGAAGTTCCGTTTTTCTAGTTAGCAAAGGGGGGGGCTTAGTGTCTCTACACTCCCCCGGTCTGGTTTGACGAAAAATTTAAAACAATTCGTGTTTCAATTATGTCTTCCTTTTTCCAAGTGGCGCAAATGTTTGAATGTTGGTTCTCTGTGCTCAGCTGTTATGAAATGCTCTCTATTATATTGCCTCAATTTTTGGTGGGAGTTGCTTCACCAAGGTGAAAAGGTTTATAAACGTTGGTAATGTAGCATATTTCAAAGGAGCCTTACACGTTGAAACTAGAAACTAGAATGGACACAAGACAACGGGACGAGCAATAAAAAACTCTGTGAATTAATCAAGATGCATGTCATCTTGAAACGGCAAGGCACAATACTGACGGTATTTGGTGATATGAGAGGAACAATTGTTTTAAGAGGGTTTATCCTGAAACATTTACACGCTGAGGAAGGACGTGTCATCTTTAAGGCTACTCTTTAGCCTCCTTTAAACAAGCTGCAAAGTTTGGGCCATTTCCAAGAGTCTGGTTGGGATAGCTCTATTTAGTGCTTAATGCACCACGGGGTACAACAGCAAGTTAATGCTCCTGCAGGGATGTGAAATTATAGACAAACCTGAACACGCACACATACACACACACACACAGAAGGGACCTAGCTATCCAGTGTTTATACGTACACTATGTTCTGGGCGAGGTCATCGGACTGTCACGCGCTTACACAACACAACACTGTATATAAAATAACAGGACTTAACAGAGCAATTCAATTACAGCGCTTTGTTCTGTCACCAGCTGGAGCTCTGGGTGGTGTATAACAGTAGTTCTCAACCTTCTCTGACTCATCATATAACATAGAAGAATAGCGGCATAAACATAAGCAAGCATGAACACCGTTGAAAACATGGAACATATGTATGTACGTTATTAGATGATAAAAATAGAATACAAATTTATTATCAACAAGGTTATTTTTAAATCGTTACATGACCCCATGAAGTACCCCTTGGGGGTCTCAATCCCCTAGTTGAAAACCACTGTGGTAGAAAACACAGTGTCCTCTATCAACTAGAACAGCTTGTTTCAGCTCAATTTTCAATCGTGCAATATTGGCTCCAATGCTAAACTAATGTGTTTCTGTGACCTAGAGAGAAAGTCTTTATAGTTAAGGGAGATATGCATACTGTATGTACGTATATTGTGTATGATATGTCAGTCTGTCATTGCTGAAGAGCATTCAGACAGGGATGGACACACTCACGGTCACAGGGATCAAACTTGAGAACTTTAGGTCATGGGTCAGTCTCTCTGATCTCCAGGACAATAACCCTTTTAATATTCTAATTAATACTACTTAATACAGTATTCGTTTAGTAGTACTGTAATAATAATAATATTGACATACCCTGCATAAAGGACAGTGTAACGATTAATGTACGTTAAATTAATTAAAACGATAGTGGACTTAACAACTGGGTACAAAACAGGTAGTTGGGTTGTTGGTTGGACAACAACTGCACAACTGCACCAGAATCTTTTTGTGTTCTTCCCCCTACTCTCACACTACTAAATAATAAGTCTGATTTTATAGCTTTTATAAAATTGTTAGTCAGGCACTTGATACTTCCACTGGCCCATCTGACTGTGCTTGTGTAAACGAGATCTCACAGTTTGTTCAAATATAAGGTGTATGTTGATCAGATTTTCAAATATTGAAATTATTTTTTAAAACTTGGAAACGTTTTCTTAAATGTGTTGAATATGACGAATGACAAGATTAGGCCTACTATTATTTTTGTTGTTACATTTTTACATTTACTTACTTTTGTAAAGTACATTTGTGCTTTTTTATTTGTTTTATAATACTCCTTTATTATCAATGCCTCTAAAAAATAAAATAAATAATTGAAAGAAAAATCATATATATAAACACTCCATATTTATTATTTCTATAATAATTGGCTTCCCAAAGCTAAGTCTCTGATATCTTTGGCAGAAGCTGTAGAGCCATTCTGAGGTTGCCGACTTGTAATGACCACATTTTTCAGGTGAGTCTTTCTTTTTCTCCGTTATGAGTTATTGATATCCAAGAAGGAGGGGCACCTTATTATAGATAATATGATTGAAATTGATGGCAAACCAAAGTTCCCTGGTTATGGTGTATGGGCTCTCAAGCATGGCTTTCCCATTGTCTCATTCATTTGAGAAGTCTGAGGATCTATAATTGCCTGCTCTCATCCATAAATTCATAATGGAAATTAAAGGACTCATTATTTTGATTTACAATTGGGGGAAGTACGGATTTCTGATCTTATATCAATCATTTTTAAATTACTGCAAGCTCCTCAAAAAAATACATTGTGTACTCAGACTGTAAGACAGGCTGACAATCCAGCCTTTCTAAAAGATTTTGTTCCACTTTCATTTTTATATTCAATAAAAATTAGCTTGTTTTCTTTAAATGTACAAAAGAGCAGACTGCTACTATCAAATGCCAAATTGTTTACCACTCCCTGACTTACTTTTACATACCTCATCAAGAGGTGAAATAATTTTAGCATGATACATAACAGCCAGGAACAACATAGAAAAAGCCACGCTAACCATGCTAATTCCCCTGAACATGTAGCCTATTCAGCTGCATGGTAGCAGTCTGGATACTCCTGCATAGCTTGTAACACTGCCAGGGTGATGGTCCATTCCCTCTCTTTGATTCAACTGTCAAGGAGGTCAAACTTAAATGAATTTATGAATATATGTAACAACCGGAGCGCCCCCGCCCCTCCACTTTAGCTCGCCGGTGTACTGGACCACCGGCCGGCGGCCATCCACTCCCCTCCAATTACGCGCACCTGTCCCGCATCTCCCAGCCTATATAGCCGGAGAGCGGGTGATTGTTTGTGTATACGCGTTACCACGCTGCTGTTTGGTGGAATACCTGTTTTTGAGCTTGTTTAAAAGATACACAGTGCGCGTTGTTTGCCACGTTGCTGTCGGTCATTTTTCTGCACCTGCACTCGTCGCCCTCGCACCGTGACAGAAGAAAAGTAATCCTTATTTTGATTCATTTCTGTCTGACCAGCCATAATTCTAAATTCACTGAGGGGCTTTCATTCTAAAGCCCCTCACTATGTATAGTGAGGGGCTTTAGATAAACCTCTGCCACTGAGCGACACATTACATTACTGGAAGTTGTCTGGCTATAGCTTGTCTAGCGCCTATTGAAATAACCTGTTGTTTAATGCAGTAGGAGTGCCAGGTGCCAAGAAGCATGGCTCTGTGACACTCCTCTCATCTGCTGTCAACTTAATCCATCATTATTAGAAGTGTATCTGAGACTTGCCCGCCTGCCTACCTGCCTGCTTAGGCCAGCCATAATTTCTCTTTAGTCTGTGGGGGCAGACTAAAGAGAAATACAGGTTTAGTTGCTCCTGGCCAAGGAACATGATTCAAATGGCAAAATTATACATTATTGATGTAATGTAAAGATTTCTCTTGGAGTATTGTAAACATTTTGGAAAAGATTTGACATATCTGCATTGATGCCAGGCAAAATAAAGGTTGGGTAATGAATGCAGAAATTATTCATATTTTCCTCTGAATTGAAATGTAAATTACTAATGCTAAGATCCATGAACACATTCCTTTTGACGATTGTGTGCCGAAAAGTTTGAAACCTACTGTCTTAAAGTAAAGGGAATTAATCCCTCACTCCACATCCCACTCAGGTATAAAGGCAAAACATGCACTTTTCAAAAGCAGGTTTTAAGAAATATGGAGAAAAGGTAATTTAGACTAGCAACTGTAAAAGGACACAATGGGGTTTTGACAGGTTTTAAAGCGGTCATGAACATCAGCAGATAAATAACCATGTCAACTTTACATTATTTATTTTTTTTAATTATAATTATTTTAAGAATTCATTCTCATTTAATTCCAGTAAACTAAAATATTGCTATCCGCATGTAACGTCGCTAGTCACACCCAGGGTTGGTGCTCCTCTCTGTTTTATCTCACCGGTGTACTAACCACCGGCCTACTTTCAGCACACCCAAGCTTCACACCAGACTTCCAGTCATCAATCACTCACATTCATTCATTGCACCTGTTGTGTTGTGGGGGTATACATGTCTGGGTTTGTTTGGGGAATGGTGTTGGTTGTCGTGGTACAACATAATGTTGTGTTCTGTGTAGATTAACGTGTTTTTATTTTTATTTTTTAGTCACATCACGTATTTGTGCGTGTTTATTGCTTGTTCGTGACTCAGTGTTCGTTCTTATCCATCTGCACCTGCAGGCCACTTCATCCCGTTACACCGCATTACCAGTACAAATACTGAATGCACAGTTTCTAACACAAAGTTACATATTTTCCCAAGTAGGCTACATGACGTCCACCCTCTCTAGGATGGATGTCCTACGTGAGGATGTTGGCAAAACTGGACTGATGACAGAGAGCATCACACATTATTGTTACAAGCCACAAATACTTTCATTATGTGATACAGCTTTTAGTCTATCCTAGTCTTACAGGCTGACAGACATAGCTTTCAGTAGGAACACAGATTTCATCCCAAAACTGGTTAGCCCTCTGTACTTACTTAGCATTTTAAGTATTCACTTGAAAACCATTACAACTGCTCTGGGCTCTGGTGTAAACCCAATTGAACTTTCTAATGCAGACAATGTGGCTTTTTTAATGAGTGTATTTAATGTCCTAACAGAATCTGAAAAAATGTGTATCCATATTATCATCTATCTGCACGGTGTACGCTGCCTTATACAAGATTGTTTCAAGAACCTTCCTTAAAATCAGTGGAACTGCCTTAGAAATGTAATAATTCTACTGGAACAGTACATTAAATGAGCTGTAAAACATGGATTATGTTAACAATGTGTCCTGTTTTAAATCTGATCTGCCACGGCATTGCTCCAGTCCAGGGTGCTTCATATCCTGCAGTATTTTACAGGGTGAGGTTTATACAGATTTACCTGTTGTAATCCATCCTTTCCACACTATAGAAGGCCTTCACAGCAGATGTTAATGTTGTGTTGACATGTTTTATCTCTTTCAAATGTAGGCCAAGAACACTGGGTCGGCTTGAAGACAATGAGACGGCAGTCTCTGATGAACACTTCAAAGTGATTATCTTGCTTTTTACAACCTTGTTGGTCAAAGTACACACCATTCATTCTCAAACACAACCAGTACAGAACTCCTGACACTATGAGATCACAATGCATGACTTCATTCAGTTGTGTTGTGCTAGGTATTATTATTATTATTTTATGCCAATGGACCTACAGTATGTCACATTGGTCTCTTCTTCTTTAACAACCCCCCTATTGCAATCTACTGTAAAACCAGATGCATTTTAGTATTGGACCTTGTATTTTACATATGCAATTAAGTCCTTTAGCAGATGTCTTTATCTGAAGGGACTGTAAGCACTGAGGGCTGGTAGGGGCTGTAGTTATAATGGTGTTAAAATAAGTAGGCAAGAGCTGGTAGTGGTTAATGTAAGTGCAAATACTGTATGTCTGGGATTGAAACCAGGACCCAGAACCCAGACTCATTATTGCATTGGGTTTTAATTTTACTCTCAAATTTCAGAATTTCTCTATTTTTTTCAATCATCTTGTGACCCCTTGGGAGGGATCTTAGAGGATGACTGGGAAGCTAAACATTACAATTACAGTACATTACAACCAAAACCCTCGCTAACTGATTTGACTGACTTCAACTAGATAGAATGGAGCTTAAGAGACAGGTCTAAAACATATAGATTCTTGACCTGTTTGACTCCATTGGCCGGGAGTCAGATACTAAAAATACAAAATTAAAATCCCAAAATGTAGTGAAAATCTTGCAGGTGTGGATATCTTCATTAAGCTTTAGATGTATATTTAGAAGACTTCTTGAGGGTTATGACTGTAGGTTAAAGAAAGATTGCTAACCGCTAAAGTCCTTTTGGCACAAACAATAATATATTCAGTTCTCTTTTATTTCAACTGAACTAATTAAAATGATGAAATCTGGAGCAATGTAACATGTAAAACGTTCCAAGCCTTTTGATGCTTTTGGCAAAGAAATTAGTAATACGGAAGATGATGAAAGGTAGAGAACGATAGAGTAATGCCTTTGGCTCAGAAGATGACTGGAAAATATTAATAGAATAAACAGCAATAACAACAGCAGAAAACATCTCTAATGCAAGTATTTACCATAAGGGCTACTCTATTTAGTTAGGGTTAGTCAGGTATTATCAGCCAACCAACCACCAAATACTTAATTACAGAAAGAGAGAGGGGGCAGACAGCAAGTTGACAACTTTATTTTCTGTCATCATCAGCGTCCTATGTAGATCCTGCCCCCCGGGACAGGACAGCAGGACAGGCGGACAGCACGCTCTCCACAGCGCCGCTGGTGGACAAATCTGCTCATTCACTCGGATAGAGGGGCGCGCATTCATCCACCTCCAACCCGGTGACTTCTTCAAACTGCTCTCCGTGCTCGGTGTGACAGGCGTGCACACCGCCGTGGTCCGTGACGTTTTTCAACCGCCTGTTCGTCGGTTATATTTACCATTGTTCTCACTGAGTCTGTCGGAGGAATAGACTGTCTATGGAGTCCCCGCAGGATCCTGCGAGCGACCCGGGCATGAGCAGCTCTGAGCCCGCCACGCCAGTCATGGAGACGCCGGCGAACACTGAGCTCCTGAAAAACGGCGATCACCAGACAGCCACTGTCAGAAGACCCAATTGTTCCACCCCCGCCAAAGGTAAGATGACGGTTGACGTGTTATTAGTTTTGTAAATTATAAATGACGGAACCAGCGACGCGTTTAATCCGTCTGGGAGGAGAGACTGAACTTCAAACAGCTATCTTGAGATTCGGTGAGCAGGCTCTCCAAGTGAAGTGTGTGTTATTGTTGTGTTGTGTGAGTCTCATGTTGGGTGCTTTAGAGCCATAAACATGTTTCTGGGAGGTGTGCGTAACTGCGCCTTGGTCTCCCTCTATTTAATGTAACAGATTCCCGAGATTTCCCCCAGTTTAAGTTGGGTTGCAGTTGAGTTTGGACAGTGAATCTGCAACACAAGTAACCAGTTTGTCGATAACTCATTCTGTACAATCAGGCGTGTCTAGATACAGTGTTGGAAACTGTAAAACTTGTGTCGGAATGACAGCCATGGCGGACTTTGTTAAATCGTTCCGCTGGCGGTGCATCAGCTGTCCTGTCAACGCGCCGTCAGAACAAAACGTCTGGTCTACACATCAACGGTCACTTTCTTTCAATCGATTTACTTTGATAACCACAACGCACTATTGCTTAAAAGATAACTTGGGAAAGCTGCCTGTTTTACAGAGTGCAGAGCCACGCCCCCTTTGACATAATCATATGAAGTGAAATGGAGTCTCTGTCCAAGTTTTACACTTCTGCTGCAGGCCTGCAGGCTGCATGCAGAGCAGACGGCGTTAGAATGACGTGAGTTTTCCTGTGCAGACTAGAGAGGGCGGTTAGAAGCTCCATTGAGATTTTCAGAGCAGAGTGTGGTTACGTAACAACTTTTCAGAGGGGGTACAAAATCACAGGAGTTGTCGCTATATCTAGACACGAACAAATAATGTGATTAGGTGTGGAGGCATTTTGCCAAGAAAAAAACCCTGGAGACCAATCAGATAGAGACTCCAAGCCGTTATGTAAGAGGTGACAGCAGCCGGTTATGAGGGCAGGGTGCCAGAAACACGCCTGGTAGAGACTGACATCTTTGAAACACACATACACAAGCATGCACGCACGCTCGCATGCAAGCACACATACACACACAACCTGCTAACCCACATTCATGCATGTTCCAGCTCTGCTTTGCTGGTTGCCCAATGAAAATAGTGAAAGCCTCTAACTATCCATTTGCAGTGGTCCTAAAAACCTGAAGGCAGGTTGTGTTCGGTTGTTTGTCTTGACTGGAGCAGTAAACATGTTTACCCAGAGCAAACATGGCTATTATGATGGCTGTACTGTACAGGTGTGGACAAGATCAACCCAGCATATTCAGCACAGCATTGCGACACAGGGTGTGTGTGTCTGTGTGTGCGCAGTTTATAGAAACATTTAAAAGAGGCTACTGTTTCTGAAATATCTGCATTGGTAGAAGTTGCAGTATTTTTCTCTGATATATAGATAGAACACAGTGTGTCTTAAAAATGACAGAATTTCCTGGCACACAGAAAACTGCCTAAGAATATATTTTAGGCACAACATATGCTTTTAACAACAATTTATAAGCTCAAGCATCTGTTTATTTGTAAGCAACAGACTAGACAGGTCACTGATAAAAAAATGTTTTTGTGTAATCACTATTATCCTGCAGCCTGTAGGAATATAGAAAAGTTTCCCTAGAACTGTGCTCTTGACGCATGCCAGTGCATTGTTTTCTTCTCTCCGTAAGTAGCTAAATATTCTGGGAACCAGAAATTCTTTTGGCAATATGCAGGGAAACCACCCTAGCTAGCTAAATCTGGAGGAGAGGAGCACTAGCATAGCCCATTACAGACTACAACACTAAAACACCATGGACGAGTTATTTTGTTATTAAAGTTCCTCTAAGACTGGGTTCAGTCTCTCTCTTTCTCTTTCTCTCTCGCTCTCTCTCTCTCTTAAAGCACCAGCATTTCATATTTTTCAAAGCGAACGGTTAAAATGTGACATTATCTGCAGAGCTTTACAGTATCTGTCTATCTGTCCTTTTACAGACAAAGTTATATGTTAATCAACTATGTGCAGCTGTTGAATATTTAAACTACATAATTAGACTGTACCGGGAGGGCACATATGCATATTTTATTCATTGAATATAATTGTACATAAGCACACATACACTCTTTCTCCTCCCTATTGTATAATTTATGTCCACAACTGTTTTGTTGTTTTGTCATTTTTTTGTTTTTGTTTAGGTTTATGGTATTTGTTGGGAGTCTGTTGCGCTGTACAGTTTGGTTTGTAGACAGTAAATGTAAAGAAGCGAACAGTTTGGGTGAGACAGCAGAGAAACCTCAGGAGGAATTTGATAAGGGTATTACTGACAAGATAAATAACCAGCCAACGACAGGAAGTGTTCCCAGGTGGAGTTCTAGTAGAACCCGAGAACATTTGTAATCAAAATATCAACATTTTCTGATTCATATTGGGCTATTGATAATTTGTTTACTCTACTGGCACACTGATTGGACAAAGTAAAGCTAATTTTTAGTAATAGTAGTGGATCTAGGTAAAAGATTGTGTTACTTTTGTACTAGTGGTACTTTAGCTACATCTAGGGATTACAGGTAGGCCCGTGTTGGGGAACAAACCCTTGACTTTTCAGCTGATATTAAATATTGTTAAATGCACAAAAAACTAATCTTTCTGTTTCTACACCGTGGGAACAGCCCAACTTGCTATAAGTGGTAGCAGTGTGTCACATGAACGTTCTTTTCTGTGACTGCTGAGAAAGTGGCAGGTGATCTGTGTGCTGTGACGAAGGTAAGGATCCGTTTCCTTCTCTGATATATACAGCGGTAGAGGTACTACTGCCGGGCTAGTGTATGGTTTTCCAACCCATCTCATGTACCTGTCAGGACTCAGGTTCAGCTCTGTAACTAAAGAGGACGGGTTAATGTCACCAGCGGAGAGCCACAGAAACCTCTGCCTGCCAGTCCTGACTGCACTTGCCTTCATGAGGCTTTCACACCCTGCTAATGGTACGCTGTTACCTTGCTACGCTGTCTATGGCGTTGTTCTACAGCTATTTTTGTCTTGGTGTTATTGAAGGTGAACGCCACCAAATTTAAACATTTATATTTGTGCTCAAGCTCCGTTTCTGCTTTAAATGTGTCTTTTGCACAGATTTAAAATGCTTCACTGAAAAATGAATCAACATAAAAGGGGCTTTCAGGATATCTCTGAGATTGTACCAGTGATGATATTATTATTCTGGTTCTAAGCTCAGCACAGCTATACAATAACCCATACGTGATCTTGTTTTGGTTTAATCTTAGTAGTTTTAACACAATTTCTGTTGTACCTAAATGGTACAATGCTTTAAGTGGTAATACAGTGTGTTATGTGTCGTTCTTGTGTACTGTAAGAACTTCTATTATATTATATATATCTTATTTACATATATTATTGTTTTATTCCTTCTTTTTATCTCCATTCTTACTATAGTTTTTTATATTACTGTTAAGTCTTACTGCTGAGCTGACCTAAGCTGACCTTGTCCAGTATATTTCATTGTATTGTTGACCCCGTGTTAACAATACAAGTCATATATGACTAATAAAGTGAAACTTGAACTTAAGTGAAACTTAAATCATTGCTAATGACATCAGCGTCGGTTCATCTCACCATTTGATGACATCCTTGTGATTTAGTTTAATGACATAGTGGTTTGGTATCCTTATAAGACCACCCTGATTTTGCACGATCCACGATTTGTTACATTCTAACAATCTATTTCAAAGTCTACCTTCCTAACACATACTGGTTACTGGACAGACAGCTTTGTTCAGCTGTCCCTTCAGATGATTTGGTACTCAACTTCCCAGACCTACATTTGCTGTTGCCATATAAGTTTTCTATGAACTAGTTTTTAATTATTAAAAGATGTTTAATGCAAAACGAAATCTCGGAACCCATCGGCAATCGGTCTGACGGCGATTTACCTCTGGGGAAAAGGGCCAATATTTCGAGAGTTCCGGTGTAGCCAGCGGATACTTCCTCTTCCGTAAGCCAGTCATTGTTTATAGTCTGATTAGCAACTTGAGACGCGAGAATGGAGTTGGAGTTAGGAGACGACGTCTACAACCGGATTGTTTCGCATTCATATGCAGATATCTGTTTAAAGAGATTAATAAAAAGCGAAATCGTCATATCACAAGTTTTTCAGAGATTGCATTTCGGCCAATGTCTTCCGCCTCTTTGTTCTCTAAACGGACTGTTTACCTGCATGCAACCAAAGCCCGCTCAAACATGATTGGTCAATACCACTCGGACTACAAACGGAAACCAGAACGCTTCCGATACCAAAGTCTTGTCCCGTTGCCTACAGATTCTGTATTTATATGCAGATATCTTATTATGCAACACGAAACTCAATATATGACCCCGTTAAAACAAACTGGGTGATCATGTGCTTTTCAAAACACAGTGGAATATCCCCCATCTGACAGGCTGGAAGATGACTAATCCTGAGGGGGAAAGAATATTTTGGACCTCAGGGCAGGCCCTTCGTGGTTCTGATGATGTTGGAGGGCTGGTCCTGCTTGATGCCAGATGCTGGTCCCTGGGTTTTGATGTAAGCTGTCTGGAGGGAGAGGTTGGCTCAGATGTCTTGTCTACATGTAGACACTGCACAAGGAAAACTCCACTGGGGGAGATGTTTACTTGAGAGTTCACGTTAACAAGTTTTATTTATCATTCTGTTTGTGTTTGTGGCCTCATTTTTTTGTAACTTTCTAGAAAAGCCACCCAGAATGGGGTAGGGTGTCTTAAAAGGGAAAGATGGGAAGTGAGTCATTGGCATGTTATTATTGCCGTTGATTGATATGAGCACGGGAAATGTTGCACATTTCAAACCGTTTTACTGGAGGACAACTTTTTATAGTTATGTGATACAGTTATATGATCTCCGTGCGTGAACGATTATCTCTGCAAGACACAGATGTAGGCGGAGCCTTGTCTGGATTCGTTATGAGACGAGTGGGCATGCACACCCTGCTTAATTGTTTTAGTCTTCACTTACAGTAAGTAATAGTAGAGAGAAATACAGGACAAAATAAGACCAGTCAGGCATGGTTCTCCCATATTGTCTTTGTGTAGTGTAAGATTTAACTGTTTATGTTTTCTTATAAATTGTTTTGTATAGCTTTTGTTCTTCTCTACACTCAAGTGTAGTTAGAGTTGATCAAAAATCAATAATGTGATATCTTACCGTAGCTTATCCTCACCATATCTTAACCTTGCCTTATCCTTACATTAACACACTTCAACCTTATGTTAACCTTATTTTAGCTAATATAAAATCACAACAAAAATATTTGAAAATCAATAAAGGCAACTTTTATGTTGCAGTGTACTTGCCTCTATCTGAATTGTTGGGATACATTTACAACCTAACAATCATCTTTTTTGTGTTACTTAAGGATAGTTTTATGTTGTAGTCAGTTGTTTTCCAGTCTATAAAATATTCAAATCTTTTACATTTAATTTGTTGTTATTAAGTTCATTCAAAGCTATGGTTTTGTGGGAGTTGTCTTCTAATGACTACCACGTGTGTGTGTACAACAGAGAAGGGCTAAAGAGTTTGAAGAAGTTTAAATGACCCCTATCAGGAACTTGATCATCTAGTTCCTGCTTGTGTAACTGTCCGTGTGTGTTTCACTCAGCTTATTCTGACTCTTACATTGAATTTGAATGAGCTCGATGCAATCTGCCCTGAACCTGATGACACCACGGTACAGTATGTATGGAATCACTTCTGTCTTGATTGTCAGGCCTCACAAGCTAATTGGCTGGCTCCGATTTTTTTCCCACCTGAATATTTTACATGGAGTTTGTGTTTGCCAGCTTTAAGTACGGTTTCTCTCTTTGTCTTTATGTTGACATTCAATTCTCTCAGCTGACTGTATGCCAACTGTGAAAGGTGTGCAATAGTGAATGCTTGGCTAGGCGATAGTGTAGAGATTATATTCATTAAGTCTTTTTAAAAACCCTCTCATCTAATCTCTTCTCAATTTTTCTGTTCTCCTCTCCTCCCCTCTTCTACTCTCTCTTCTCCTCTTACGTTTTGAACATTATGGCTGCTCCTCATGTAACGAAAAACCACTTAAAGCCATTATTTACAAAATGGGCACTCTCCTCTTTCCGCAAACTGCATGGATAAGATGAATTCAACTACTTTACTGCTAATTACACGGAGCGATTCTGCTTTGGTCACATGCCAACTATTAATTTACATGTTGATGAGTCCTTTGAGAGGCAGTTGTGGTGGCAGTCTTGCCTGGGCTGGTATGCCTCATTGCCTCCTGATAAAGACAAAGGTGGCGTATCATGGAAATTTCATTATCTCAATTAGAAAATGATCCACTTCAAGGAAAACACAGCTCTCTTTATTCCTGTGCTTCTATGTTGCCGCCAATCAAGCCATAACTCTGGTTTGATAAGAAGCTTGTACAAGACAAATAAAACATTCACTCGACTCTATGTATCAACCTGTAGTTATCATAAACGGCTGTAAGATAGGATTGATATGGTTATATTAATTGCTCCATTTATCTTTAAACATTTCAATTAAATTTATTTATTCATTTATACGCTTTTTTTCACTACAAAAAACTGCCATTTCTCTCTTGGCCACTTGTCAGGGATGGCAGTTTGCCTCAAGGCTTTAATATTTATAGGATATGTATTAATAAGTTTACTGTGTCAGAATTAAGTCTGTGGCATCTCACTTACTCTTTGCTGTAGCGTCATAAAACAAGGAAATGCAACGCAATACAAATGTTTACTTATTTTTCCCCATGTTTGTCTAATACCATCCTGATATAATTTAATTAATGTTCAACCTTTTTCACATTTTGTTTTTGGAGAGATGTTATACTCATTTTAAACTCATTTGCTTACATAAGGTTTCATTTAATCGATTGTATACATTGCCGTGAATACATCAGGTGTCAGGCTAATTGCATGCATACACTGTTTTGTACACTGTAATGTCCCATAGACTGGATGGCACATGGATTATCACTCAATTTAACTTTTGTTAAACCCTTGAATTTGTAGCTTCCATTCCGCAATATTTAGTAATGCTACAAATGTTCACCCGTAGTTAGAGGTAAGTGCTGGACTGACAACTCACGGTTGTCTTTACCGTTTCCGAATTCTCTTTATTTGTTTCTAAAAAAAAACTACTTAAACCTTGTCCACAAAGCTGATCTTCGCAGGTACTGGTAGAATGTATTGGAAGTTATGCATGTTTGTTGTTATAGTATTTAATATATATAATCCAAAATGTTAATACATTTTAAATTAAACACTACAATTTGATACTGCAAACTGGAGTAACTTGAGAATACATACCACCAGTAGAGACGACAATCAGCATTGTTCTGTTCCACTTTACTCTCGATCAGCATTAACAATGCTATTAGCCTACATTCTATATGATCCACTAATCCGCCCTGCCATGTCATTTTGCACTCTGTTCTTATAAGATTCAGCGTGTCCTTGCTCCTACACACAGACAGGAATATATTGTAGTATTATTGCGCTGAGGATGATTTGAACCGCTGCAGTATTCCTGACAGGGGCCTTCAAAAAAGCTCATGTTGGCTGACTGCTTGTGCTGTGTTCTCAATGTATACTACACACAAACACATGCAAACACACACACGCGTACACACACACAAGAATATATGTGTGTGTACGTGTGTGTCTCCGTGAATCCGCGCATCACGCTCGCCTTCCCTTAACTTATGTGACGTTGCATCAAAGAATTTTGGAGTTGGCAGGAACATCAGAGGAAGCCCGCATCCTCTTTATGTGATGCAGATGATGCGGCTGCTGACAGTAACGAAGGCCTCAAAGCTCAGGGTGCCCACGTCATCCACTAGCACGCATGCGAGCGCACAAAACACGCCCGCGCACGCAAACACTCACGGCAGTACGGATGATTTGTCTTGTTAGAGAGAGAGGCAGGACGGCAGAGCGATTGCTGTAATAACTTTGTGCTGAGGAGCGCTACGCCTCATTGCCTCAAGGGTTTTTCTTTTTTTTTGTTAGGAGACGCTGTGTTTCTTATTGGTGTTTGTATCCACCCCCCCCTCTGTCAAACAATCCCTCCATCATTACCTGCGTTGGTGTCAACTTATTGGTTTGATGGGTGCTTTTTGCACATCTTCTGGCCCGCAGGTTCACAAGGGCTATAAGATAAGATATAGTAAGGTAAGGTAATATATGATATGATTACATGTGTGTTATGTAGGGGTGACCCCGAATAGTTGACTATTTGACGATTCAACGATTTCACGAAGTATCCTGATTCGACTGCCAATGTCAGAGTTGAAAGAAAGAAAAGAAAGAAACACATGGGAAAGTATTATTGTAAACCTCGGATATGGATATATAACAATGACATTTAATCGTTTTATTAATGTTAACGAGATTGCGTTAGCATTACAAGGCATGCTACTAGCCGACATAGTGATCGCCAAGACTGTCAGACTGTCATCCTGAAATACTGCCTTCAAGCAATATTTTAGGATGACTTATTCTGACCTCATGATTGCGGTTTCTGTTAAAGTTCTGAACTGTAACATGTTCGTTGTTCAATTTGTGTTTTTCTTTGTAATGAGGGTTATGCAGTGTTGGATTATCGTGTTATTTCCTCTTTTATGTATAGATAGCCATTCATCTGACTGGCTCATTGTTATTCCTGTGGTATTCTGACATGAGTAGCCTACTAGACATACTAAAATGCACTACCAGTCCGCCTGTTTCTCCCCCATGTAATTAATATGGATTAATGAGCAAAAGAAATACAAAACATGATTCGACTATCAGTCGACTATAAGCAAGACTTGACAAATCAGATTCGACTATGTACATTTTTAGTCGGGCACACCCCTAGTTTTATCCATCAGTATGTATTCTTCCTTGATATGTATGAATTTGATCACACAGCATTGTAAACAGTCAAACACTTCTGAAAGGAACTATAAGAAAACCATGTATCCAGAAACTTTGGATTCACCTCATCGCAGTTAGTATGTATAATTGACTAAATAGTCATTTAATACTAAATAGTCTTAATTGATGAAATACTATTCTAATGGATAATCTAATGGACCGCATGCACTGACTACCCGCATTACGTCCATCAAAAGTGCACCAATTCAAAACACTGAAGTCATTTGCCGCGATGTGGCCAGTAAGGGCGCTTTGTAACTTGAGTCTTGGTTACAATCATCTGACAGCTGGTCTGGGAGTTTTGTCCTTTCTGGAAAGGTGAGTTGATGCCTTCTCAGTTTGCTACCCCCCACCCCTGTGCTCTCTCCCTCTGTCTCTCTCCCAGTGGTCCATGCTGGCTCTGACTGGTTACTGAGTCCGCTGGGAGATTAGCATAGCTCAGGCCATTATCCTAGCCTGCAGAAAGACACCTTCAGAATCTCTGTGCTGGGAGGACACGTTTTTCGACCTCACCGACGAAGCCTGGCTAGGTCTGATGTGACCCCTGTCCAGAAGCCCTCTCCTGGAATATGACAGGGGCAGGATAGTCTAGTGGTCTGGGTGTTGGACTCCCAGCAGGAAGGGTGTGGGTTCAAGCCCCAGAGTTGGCCTACCTGTAAGCATCCTTGAGCAAGATGCCTAACCCCTACCTTCTCTATGTAATAGCACCATGTAATTGTAAGTCGCTTTGGATAAAAGCATCTGCTAAATGAAAAAATTGGAATATATATCGTGTGGCGCTAGAAAAACAGCTATTGTTTCATTATGCTCTATCGTTTATTTACAGCAGTATTTTTAGTTGATGTTTTATAAAGATTTTTCATTTACATTTGATATTTGCAAAGCTCTGTACAGTATCTTGTTCAGCAGGAAAGGAAAAGCTGTATATTTACTCTTTAAATCAGTCAGTTATTGTGTTAATAACTATTGTTGTATTGTAATGTTAGAGATTTGATTATGTAATTTTGTATTCAAAATTTGTTATTTACAGCTGTGAATTGTCAAACAGGGAGAGGTACCCTGTATTTGCACTATATTTTGATCAAAGTCTTATAAATATAGGTGTTTATGACATCTCACATGTAGTTTGCTTACAACTGAGAATTGAACCCACATAAAAATAGAGATATATATTGTATATCGACATTCAGCCCAAACATATTGAGATATGACTTTTGGTCCATGTCGCCCAGCCCTAGCCAGACTCATCAAGCATGTTTATGATACATTTATGTGTAATGTCAAGTTTATTGTCAGATCCCTTTATCATAAGAAAAAACTACACATCCAGTTCTATAGTGTATACAGTAGATCATAAACCATTTCAAACCATTTATTTTTTAGTTCACTTTTGGGTTGTTACTCACACAATGAAGACTGCTGATTTGTTAAAAGTTAAGAGTTGCTCAGAGGCACTGCCAGTTGGGAGAAACATTTGGGAGCAACTAGAGAGATCAATCAAATAAAACAAAATAAGGTGTGCAGTGACCTGAAAATCATGGAACAACAACAATGTGCAACTTTTGCTAGTATCCGGTCAGTATCCAAATGATTCAGTTTATTTTTATATGGTTTGAAGTGGTGACAAGGAATGAAAAGTCTAGAATATTTCCTTGGGCAGAGCTCGGGAAAAAAATTACACAAAATCAATAAAGACCATAACAATTTAAGTGACTCAAACAGACGGGACAGTAAAAGGTTTGATGCAATAGATTGAAATCAGATGGTCATTCCTCCTAATTTGCTAATTTTTCGTGGTTCAAAGGTGTGGTGGATTTTTCACGGTTCAAATGTGTGGTTCACTATAATGCCGTGAACCATGTTCCTGAACCTCGGTGGAACAAGGCCTTTTGTAGAAAGGCTAAGCCTAGATTCCTTTAGTCACACATGTAGGCATATACAGTAACAGCTTGAAAGGGCTTACAGTAAACACTAAAGACTACATTAGCAGTGTGTGCGCCAGTGTCTTCAGTTTCTTGTGTGAAAGATGTATGTCTGTCATTAGACTGCCATCAAAGTGCACTGTTGCGCTGTGAGAGCTCAGCTGCCATCACCATTAGATTGTATCAGCGTGTTTAATTAAATGAGTTAATGTCAATGAGGTTAAAAAACAATTGCAGTCTGACTACATTAGCAGGATTGTCTGGTTTGAGATGACAGATGATGGATGCAATAAAGGCCAGAAACATCGCTAAGTGCTCCTTTTATAACTGGATCCAGACATCTAACACTGGCAAAATAACACAGAATAAATAAAAATGACTGGAAAACTTGGTCTGGAAATAGAAGCCTAGATGACCAAACCTGGAAACATTCTCAGCTTCAGCTCCCAGCCCTCCGCCATACGGAGCGCGTGCTTTTAAAGACCGAGCAACACGGAGTGGGCTCCCCTCAAACCAAGAGTGCTAATTGATATTTCCAGTCAGGTGGGCCACCTGTCTGGGACAAGGGAAGGAGCAGAGAGAGAGAGGGGGGGGGGGGGGGAGACGGTCAAGACAGACGGCACAGTCCAAACTGCAGAAAACCGCAAACTAGCAAACTATCCTAGCAAAAAGTGTTGTAGCCTTATGAACACGAGGGCGAATTCAGAGAAGGGGGAAAAGAAAAAGAATACAGTTTGAGAGATTGTAAGGAATGAGAGGCCTCAACCTTTGAACATGAACAGTAACAACATCCTAGCCAACACTGCTTATTGGTCGGGAGGCCCAGGGACACAAAAGAGTGCTTAGAGGAGACATACAAGCACATACATGCACCATTTAAAAACCTGCATTGTGCTACCAGCATACTAAGACAGCAACATAAAAAAGGATTATTATGACACATAATAGAAAGAGAAGGCCTGAATCCTCACAGAATAGAGAGGGGGGGGAGAAAGCCTTCCCTTTTACAGCCAGGCTGAGAAGAATAATGAAGTTAAGGTATTTCCTATGAGGCTGAAGGACACATTATCTACCCCTTTCAGCAGACACGGGTGAGTCTATCGCCATCTGCAAATACAGCTGCTTATCAAATGATTTGGAGTGTGTGCCAATCATAGAACATTATGGATCGACTGGACACTCCTCGAGCATCAGACACTCTTTCAGAGAGTGTCTTAATAATTATCAACTGCCAACATCTGCTGGTGGTGCCAGAAGTCAGCGTGCTTCTAGAAATTATTGTTTTATTTTTTTTTAAAGTCGTTTACTCTTACCATTACACGTGTATTACTAATAAATAAACACAATAATGCTCGTTATTTTCCACACTGGTTTTGATTGCGGTGCATAATTTCGCGACATGGAAAATATACCTCATGAGTCTCGCATGATAAAAAGCCATATAGGTGGTGACATCCCTTGCATGGCAGTATAATGTTTGGTAAAATGCACATGTGTCGTACCGTTGTGTAACACAATGCATGTAGCAACTCCTGCTGATCACAGAGAATACTGAATGAATGAATGGGGGTCGTGACATCTTGATCAGCATGGATGTTCTCAATGTATTCAGTTTCAGGGTCAAGCAGCATAAGGAATATTTACTTGTATATTTATTTAATATTGGCTATGGCCAACCAATGAAGAGAAGCAATGTTTACCAAGGCTATCTGCCCCGGCTTGCCGAACAATACAACTGGGATACTAGCAACCGTTTATTTAATGCTATGTTGTGGAGGTGGGATCAGGTAGACTTATTAAAAGGATTAAGTGCCTCAGAGACAAGATGGCCTCCGAGTTCAATCAGGCTCTGCGATGTGTGAATGTTGACACACGCCTACTAAACAATCGCGGGTGACGCCACATCACGCGAGATGCATGGCACATTGTTGTCCTTGGAAACCATCTGCCATCATCGCATACAATATGACCACGGCATTCTCATTTAGATCACATCGTATACAATGTGATAAGTAGTAATCTTCTGAGACAGCTGATTTTCACACAGTGTAAAGCCATCTGTATTCATTAAGCGATCATGCTACATCTGAAAACAACTTATTTGGACAGATGGCAAATTAAATAATATATTAAAACCTAATTTTACAACTAAATCTTTGTGTTTTTTAGACCACCAATAGTATTGACCAGCTACATTAATAGAATCCAACCTTAACATGAACTGCACCCTTTAATTTCCCTTTAATAACACAAATCTTTTCACAGTTTATCTTGGCGTCTTATTTAACACGTAACTTTGCAGTGTGGTTTTGCGGAATCTAAAAACGTTTCAGTGCTTCAGTTTCAAACCGAAGGGGGAGCAGGGGAGCTCACCTCTCGGAGAGCCTCGGCATAGGAGCTCATGTCTGTGAGGATGACCAGCACGTGTTTCTCACACTGGTACGCGAGGTACTCGGCTGTGGTCAGCGCCAGGCGCGGGGTGATGATGCGTTCAATGCTAGTAGGGTACAGAAATGGGAATGAATAAATGCATGCAGAAACATTAACACGCAACATTAGACCTCTGACTTTGTGTCGTTATTGTTTTTAATCGTCATCATTACGGCGTGGGTCAGCAGCTCTGCCAACGATCTTACGTGGGGTCGTTGGCCAGGTTCAAGAACAAGCAGACATTGTCCATGGAACCGTTCTCCTCAAAGTCCGACTTGAAAAAGCGAGCCGTCTCCATGTTGACCTGGGGGTCAAAATAATACAAGTTATACTAGGCCGGGCATCACAGAAGAAAAACTTGGAACAGCCCAATAAATGCATTTACTCATTACCGCCGTCTACAAGGAAATAGCTCCCCTCTATGAATGGGACCGCAGGACACATTCGTGAGAAAACGCAATCTAGTTTGTCGCCTGGGGAAACAGCCAATGCTTGTTGACTGCAAAGGTTTAATGCTTTTCCTGTGACCAACCCCCCTTGATTTAAAGTCCTGTTTTCTTAAATTGGATTCTCTGTTTCCAACAGATTCATAACCATGCACGGACATGCCCAAATCCCCATTCACGCAGGTCATCCAGAACGCAGTGCCCATTCCGCTTCCTTGCTAGATTCAACACAATGGGGAAGTAGGAGAGGGGCGGATTAGGGATTAGAGAGTCAAGCAGAGGTGCATGTGCGTTTGCTACAGGTCAAGCTGTCGCAGGCAGGTCATTACAATAAACAAGAGGAGCAGCTGAAGAGAGGAGAACCCGACACCGGCTGCTTGAAACCATTTAAGAGGCCTGTTAAATTAGTAAGCTGTCGACGGGACCGGGAATCTGTTCAGGAGGGCAGAAGTAACCAGAAGGTCTTAAGTGTTAAATCACCTGGTGAATAAGAGATTAGGTGTGGGGGCAGGAAAGAGCAGGACTATTTTGTGTGTGTGTGTGTGGGGGGGCAAAGACACAGAAGAAACATCAGACACAAAGAAGAAAATGTCCCTTGCTTCAGTGGGTTCCAACGTGCGCTTTATGTGGTTATATTAGTACGCAGAGCAAGGGTTACACGGGGCTCCCGTCTTACCCCCATGGCTGCGAAGACGATGGCAAAGTTCTCAGCAGTATAGTCCATCACATCCTTGGACTTCTGCACCAAGCCCGCCTGGCGACAGATCTGGGCAGCAATCTGAAAGCAGACGGAAACCTTAAGTGTCCAGAGACACAGAGGTCTCGGGGGCTACACCTGTTGAAAGGTTCAACATGAACGCTTCACCGGCAGAAGTAAGCAGGTAATGTTTATTTGTATAGCACCTTTCACAGATAAAAACCAGATAAAGTGCTTCACAATAACACAAAACAACAGATTAAAATACAATGCATAAGAAACGGGAACGGGAAACATGGAACAAACAACCATAAATAAAAAAAAACCTTGCCTAACTAAAAGCCTGCTTGAATAGCAGTCTTCAATTGTTCCAGAAGATCTGAATGGTCTACTAGTGACTGCACCATGGTATGTGTGTGTGTGTGCGTTTCTGAATGCACCGTAGATGGTGCTGATCAATAAACACATCTGCACACAGATGAGTGTGGATATAAAACAAGAGAGCAACGGTTTGTTTTTAAGTCTACTTTCAGCTGGCTCTGCAGGACACACGCACACACACGCACTTTCCTAAAGTGCGTGTGTGTGTGTGTGCGTGTGTCTTCCTGGTCATCCAATAGCGTCACTTTCCCACTCAGAGGAGGTGTTCAAACGGTGGCCTTATCAATATGCCACCGTGTCGCACATTTTGCCCCTCGAGCGAGAGAGAGCAAGACATCCTAATAGATGTTTATACACCAGCAGACATCACAGTCCTGACACGCAGTGTGCACCGCAGCACCAATAAATAATCATCTCTCCACAGATTCCATTTGTATTATTAGATATTAAATTATTATGATGTTTCCAGAATGATGGCACATTATTTGGCCCTTATTCAATCGGAATCTGTCCAGACTCCGGTAGCAAGAGGTGGATTACTCCCAACACCGTCAGCAGGCCATGCCAGCATTAGGGTAGAATTACCACATGACATCTTCATCTGCTCCAAGGAGTACACTGCAATAATGTACTAGTATGTTGGAGTGACACCACTTTATCAACACCGTTTCAAGCAATAAACCTTTTGCATTGCAGACCACAATTTGAAGCACTACCCACTAACAATATGGCAAAAAAAGGAAATATCAATATAGCTACTTTTCCGTTTGAGTCGTACAATAATTACTAGTGTGGACCGCAGACATTTTGGCCAAAGAGTAAATCAATTTTAACAAACTGAATGCCAAATGACTCAATTACCTTGACAAACAAACGTTTACAAACATGCAGATTAGCGGTCGTACCCCATGTTTTGGGGCATGCTTCTAAATATCTAAAGAATACACAGACATTGATTTTTTGGACGAACCACCTTCTATTTGTCAGTTGACTAAATGACAACCCATTTTACTGTCAGCCTGGCGCCCCTGTGGATGCCGCTACTGCTGGCGTCATTCGTTCGAACCCTAACATTTCCTCTCCGGACTCTCCAAAGGTGGCCCTACTGACCCCGGGTGCTCAGGAGGGTTACGACCTGTACCGTGGCCACCCTTACGTCGTTGTGGGGCAAGCCAGCGGCAGAGAAGATAGGGATCTTCTGTCCCCTGGCAATGCTGTTCATGCCGTCGATGGCGGAGATGCCCGTCTGGATCATCTCCTCCGGGTAGATACGACACTGAGGATTGATAGGCTGGCCTGGGGAACACACACAAGGGACGAGTGTCAACTAGGGACACGTACGCTCAGACAGAGACAGAGAGAGAGAGAGAGAGAGAGAGAGCCTCTCAATACGCGTCCTTTATTAATAACACTGCTCTCGACATCCATTACATTGTAACACACACACAGTTTGCCATTGCTTTTGAGGAGACGCCCCTGAAAGGAATTACCTCATTTGTGGTTGAAATGAGCTTTTAATAAACATCAACAACGTTTTGGTTTGAAACTGACAGCACAAACCACTTCTCGCTACACCCCACCACAGCTCTTATTGTCTCACACCGCTCTCTATCCTCACGTTTCTGGACAGCTGTGGTGTCAACAGTGACACATTTATATGGGGTGTAGCATTTCAATGATTTAAGTCAAAATATCTATTTTAAATACAGCGAGCAATAAAAGTAGGATATATACACACTATGGCCAACAGGCCGTCTCCCAGCGGACTGAGGAGCCTGGCTTACTGCATGTGCCTTAAAGAGGAAGTTTTACCCATGATGTCCAGGTAGTCCTCTGCCAACACAGTGGGACCGCGATCAATAGGTTTTCCTGAGCCGTTGAAAACTCGACCTGGGTGAGAAAGTGTGTGTGAGAAAGAAAGAAAAATAAGTGAAAAGAAATGTTCTCCTTTGAATGGAGAGTAAACCGTCGTTAAATTAACAAAGACGCATCCCATTCCCTCTTAAGTTGGCCTCGAGGCTCATCGTGAACAACACGGATGATATGGAATTCATTAGGCGACGGCTCCTTACTGCGTTCCAATCTCAGCCAGCAGATGGAAAGTGGCTCCGATGGCTCTTGGGGAGTCTCTACACGTCGCATTTTAAATTCATGGTCACCACTAACAACGCCTCGGTGACAAATGCAGGTTTAACTTTATGTTTCCCCATCATAATATAGACGACCTTGCGACGTGCGGAAGCGATAACACTAATTGACTGACGGCGCGGTGGAGCCACCCGAGAGCCCAAGTGTGAATTCATCACAGTGGGATTTTTCCCATGGCCTCTCCGGGGCCAGCTTCAACGCTGAGCGCGGCCCCGGCCCTTCCCCCTTACCCAGCATATCCTCAGACACGGGGGTGCGCAGGATGTCGCCGGTGAACTCGCAGGCCGTCTTCTTGGCGTCTATGCCGGATGTGCCCTCAAACACCTGGAAGAGTAGAGCCCTTTAACAAGCGCTCCTCTAGCGAGAAACAAGTGCACGCAATGCTCACTTTAAATGCACCATTCATTTAGGCACTACCTCTGTATTTATCAGAGTTGTAAAAGTCCGGCTTCAGAAAGTAAAAGTCCTGCCAGGTTTTCCTTCTGCTTACTTCACTTAACCAG
>JAODLI010003571.1:0-29941 GCA_027575585.1 Percopsis omiscomaycus | reverse complement strand
CATTCTAATTGGGGTCATTTTTGACCCCACTCATGGAAGAGTGTAGGTATTGGTAGGTCATGCATCTAAGGGTTAAATAAAATACTCATGTGCATGTGCATGAACAGGACAAAAATACTTTTCAGGAATACATAGGTTGACCATATTTGTAGATTAACCCTGACAATACAGTATGGTATTGTTGCAGTTTCGCAAAATATGCAAGCACACATCTGGCAGATATAAAAACTACCCTTCATAAGTAAGATATTTGAAAAATATGTCTTATAGCACCTTAATATGTCTTAGTTTCAACTGGTTTCTACGACAACTTTCAATCATGATTTCGACCACTCCATAGGACCGAAAATGCACTTAATAAAGTTCTAAATGATATTCGTTTTAGTAGTGACTCTGGCAAAGTTCACTACTGGTGTTACTGGATCTTAGTGATGCAATTGACCACTCAATGCTTTTGGACAGACTGGAAATTTGTGTTAGGCTTTCCGGCACAGTCTTAAGTTGGTTAAAGTCATATCTACAAGACAGGAACTATTTAGTTTCCATTGGCAACTACAGTATGTATCTGAGCTAACTAACGTAACGCGTGGAGTCCCCCAAGGTTCAATCCTTTCGTCTCTATTCAACCTCTAAATGCGCCCACTAGGCCAAATTATGCTAATTAACAATGTGGATGTGCCATAATTTCCTTCAACTAAATAAGGACAAAACTGAAATAATAATAATAATTTGGTGCCAAAGAAGAAAGGCTAATATTTAGCTCACACCTTGACTTCCTGTCTTTGAAAACCAATCCAGAAATCTTATCATAGTTTCAGGTCTAAATTTCAATAGCCACATCAAGTCAGTAACAAAATCACTATCACCTTGAAAACATAGCAATACTTTATTACTAGTAGTCCCTAAAAAAAGCCCTTAGGCAACAGCTTGTTCAGAATGCTGCTGCTAGAGTTCTAACAAAGACCAAGAAACACACATTACAGCAACTCTCAAATCCCTGCATTAGCTCCCTGTGTGTCAGATAATTGATTTCAAAATACTGCTGCATGTCTATGAATCAGTAAATGGTTTAGATACAACACCAGAATGCTTTTACAATATGAACCCTCTAGACCCCTCAGGTCATCTGGGACTGGTCTGTTAACTGTCCTCGGAGTCAAAACAAAACACGGATACGCAGCATTTAGCTACTATGCAACAAATAGCTGTAATACATTTGCAGACGATTTGAGACTAAAAATGTAAAAATTGTTGTAGAAAATGCAGAAAGAGAGAGATGGCAGGGATTTAAATCACATATGATAATGTGGGAACACTGCATACATTTGGGAAGATAGTAGTTTACTCTCAAAATACTGTAAAGCCCTCAATCTGAACTCTCAACCCACCAAGGTAATCTATCTTCCAGAAAGAGATGCGAGCTGATGGCTCTTTTATCTTGCTCTCTTTTTAGCAGGATAACATCACACCTGCCAAGAAGAGAATGAAACAGGAATAGTCACACAATAATAAAATAAATAAAAAAATCATGATTGCACCATAGATAACCCTGGAGGGAATTGAACAAGGTTCACAGACGTGCAGTGTCTGCCTTCAGAGCTAAAATCTACGAATCTATCATCTCCTTGGTTTAGGTTATTAATTCTCTATAGAGTTAATACATGATTTGCTTCAGTTGTTTAATTGTTCAATGCATGTAAAGGTAGTTAATACATAGACATTACCACACCTGACAATATGCTTTGTTTATTAGTAGTCAAAACAAGGCCATAATTATAATATATCATCCCACCCCAATGTTCAAATATAGTACTCAAAATGCCCCCCCTCCAATTTTTTGATATAACATTTTTTTATAATTTAAAAAATGTCTGTGCTCAACTGTCCAAAATAATCATTAGTAAATGTAATCATAACAAAACTTAACAAATTGCCCTTATTATTACTTGATGATGACTAAAATCAATGTCGATGTGTTCTGATCTGTGCAGCATTCACACTTTACTTTTGATGAATGAGAGAACCTGCTTGTTTTGGATAATTACATGGGCCTACAATCATCAGTAAACAAGCCCTCACTCATTGCCCAGGTTACAGGATCCACAAGTTCAACTGGTCTATAAACAATTGTACCCTGACTCATTTCATCTATATTTGCTTTGTAGTTACCGAACAGCTGATGGCAATTTAACAACAGTTTTTGAAAATATCACTGCCAGGATATACAATTAAGTTTGGGAAGTATACAAATGTGATAGGACAAACTATTACTAGCTATTATAAGGCCATTACCCACTGACATTTATTTTAACAAGGTTCAGTTCAAGATTTCTGGAACTTCTTATGTCCTATTTTTCCATCTCCGTACTTAAAAGTCAAATCCTTACCAATCATGGATACACTCCGTTAGGCAGCAGATACTTAATACAACTGGCCTACTTTGTCCTTTCTAATTCCTTATCATTGTGGCTCACTTTAATCCTCAGATAATTCTCATTTTTGTGAGATTAAAGGCGTAACAGCTTTATTGAAGGAACATGGGAGTAGATGACTGGGCCTTTAAGTGCTTGTCTGGCTGTAGCAGGTGCAGTCTCAGCAAGGGTCAATGCCGGTAGAGGGAACCCACTGCTGGCTTGTTCCTGGTCCCTTGACACGCCACAGCCAATTTAGCGTTCCCCACCAGGCCCGGTTCCTGACACATGGCGATATTCATTGGTCTCATCTTTGTCAGACTGAGACACTGTTTTTTAGGGAGCAAAGGTTGAGAACGTGACATTCTGCTGGCCCATTCGTAGCATGGTGAGAGGTTAACTCAGGTGTGCCCGTGGGCTGTGGGGAAGTGAGTAAAGAACAATTCTCAGGCTTTGAGGTAACAAAGCTCATCTTTGAAGAAACACAAATGTTTCATGCACCATCTTTGTTGGCAGAGTTAACGACAATAAAATCCATAGAGAAAGCTTGGATTTGTACCAGTGATTTGTCCTTCGTGTGTTTGTAAGCTTATTTATCAATGACAACAAAGGTGTTTATTTGCTTATTGTCCTGTAGTGAAACAGCTCGACCTCTCATTTGACTCCCGTTCTTCCCTAGTTTTCATTGCTTATTCTCTCTTGGTCTTGCCTTACACACATGCTTTAATTGTTCTTTGTCTCTACCATCCCTCTGTTCCTATCCACCTCCTATCTTTCTTCTCTTCTTTTTGCGGAGTGAATTAAATGCATATCCTGATGGAGTCCCTTTTACTCCCACCTGATTTACTAAGTTACAGGGGCCCGATGGCCTATACTGATGGCAGGCAAGACTATGTTTTACTCTCCCGGTGGTTTGTTGTGCTCCAGGCTATTTGAGTGGCTCGCTCATTTTGGCTCAGCTCTCTGTTTGAACCCACTAGTGTACTGGAACAAAGCAGCATGAGAAGTTAAGATAAGATAGAGGACGAGCGGTGTTGGATATTTAGGTGGCATGAATTGTAGTGCTCCAAGCATGGTGTTTTGGACCGCGTGTGGACTTAATTGTTTATTGTAAGTTGCTTGGCATTTCTTGGAAATAAGACTTTTTTCAGCTTCTGTTAGGCTTGAGGGAGCATTTGACAGGTGTTAAGTAGGAGGAGGACAGGAGACATACATAGGCTTGAGTGTTCCACTTAGACAATTAGTAAAGAGCAAACACGCCTGGTGCAGTTTATGCGATGATGCGATGGCATGGATGATTCATGATTTGTATGTGCTCCACCATCACTCAATCTTTTTATTTATTTATTTATTTGTGTGATGGTTAAAAACCTTAGAACCTTCTTTTTAATTTAATTTAAAAGCCAGATTGTTCAGTGAGTACTGACCATTGTTGTACTCAGTGATTTGTTCTCTAGATGGTATTTGTCAGGTTAATAGTTCTTAATGAGATTGCAACGGCCCTCTTTCTGGAATTAATTAAAACATAATCCCTGCTGATTATAATGGTCTTCCCTAATCAAGATGATTCCCCACTGACAACTGCTTGTTTGTTCACTTGTGTGGGGATAATGTGTTGTCAGGGCTACGGTTCTGAGTTTAGTCAGGTTGGCCTTTTTTACCCCTGATTGTTCTGTAATAGCGTGTCAGAAAACAGCCAAGACTAAAGCTGGATGATATAGTTAATAGATAGAGGTGACACCTGACCTGCACATGCTCTTTATTTCAGTTCTGTTCACAAGTGTAAAATGTACACTGCAATTGTTGACTGACAGCGACATAGAAACATACAAAAATGCATTTCACTGTGCATTATACATTTGATCACTACTCTCTGGTATAACTAATCAACAGAGATCCTTTTACTTTAACAGGTCAGAGATTAGTACAGTATATTGTTTGATATTGTGTTTACAAATGGGTCTGTGCCTACTCATACACTAATGGCTTCAGATCACACACACTTACCAACCATTATCTGCCTAGAGATGGACTATAGGCCTACTGTTTTCCGCTGGATAAGAAGCCCAAAAAATAGCAGCAAATGAAAGTTTGGGATATTGGAAAATCAGATACAATTTCAGAGATATGAAAGACCATAACAGGCTTATTTTTAATCATGTTTCACCTTCTTAAACCCCATTACATATTTATGAAGTCAGAACTTAGAAATGTGTTGATGTGAGTCACCAAAGAACATTGCTATGTTGCACAGATGGATTAACAGTCCTTAAGCTGCCATAGGCAAGTTTGAAAAGCTGTTAACTGAAAAATAAAACTTCATCACCTCTCCTATCTTGTCTTCAAAATTCATTTTAGTCTGTTCATACTAATATTCAGGTGGCTTGCATATGAATATGAGACAGTAGGTTGTAAGTTGGGGGTCTAGCACCTTGCCTAATTGGTGTGATGATTCTGTCAGATCAAGGGGGTTGAGATAGTAATTAGACAGTAAGGAAGCTATGCCAAATACACTTTTTGTGAATGTCTTTGGTATGATAGCAGCAAATGGCACTACAGTAGGTCCTCTATTGTGATACCTGGGTAAACAGACCCGACGAATCTTAACATTGCAGGCTTAAGTGCTGACATTCTGCAGTCACATTTCAGGTCAGTGTCAAAATGAAACATGAAATAACATTTTAGTTTATAATTAAATGTACAGCAGTGTTTTACTTGTGTATGCAAGTAACATCTTGTCAAAATTGACATTTCACATACATTATCATCATTCCTCCTTCATCGGGAACAAACCTATAGGCTTGAAAAATGCAGTTAACACTTACTAAACAAAAGGACTGTTGAGGTTTCTGATTGAATGTACTGTAGCATGATGAAACGTAAGGACAACAGAGTGAGGGTTTGAAGTTTCTTGAATTAATGTTCATTCTTGTAACATATTGCATTAACGGCTAAATTAAGAAAGTGTGAATGCTTTATTATTGGTAACAATTCAGAAGTTAAGTCATTGTTGTTGTTGTATTAATGGTCCCGCAGGTGCCGTTTGATTTATTAGGATCAAGAATCCAGCGTCTATGTGAAAAGCAAGAAACATGTTGCGCAAATTCAATAAATGTTCTCCGCCAATGCATGCTAATGAGGATGAGAGCTTTCTAATTGCCTACGTGTCTGCTTCAATGAAATGAATGGGCTTTTTTTTTGTTTCCATGGCTCTTGCAGATATTAATGAATGTGAAAGGAACCCGTGCAAGAATGGGGGGATTTGCACAGACCTGGTTGCCAACTACTCATGTGAATGCCCAGGAGAGTACATGGGAAAGAACTGCCAATACAGTAAGTGTTATCGTTGTCTTTTATGGAATTAATTTCCCAATCTCGATGGTTGGAGACACATTTCAGGCTGTGATGCAGTAAAATATATTAGTAGTAGGTGCATGTAACACAAATGTTTTTTTAAACAGAACACAAGAAGGTTAGCCTTTAATATAACCTTGAGGGCATCATTTTCTACAAAACAATATGCGGTAGATGCAATAGCATTATACATGTCAAACTCTAATTAACCGTGTCAAAAGCTCAAGATTTCTATGTTTTCATTTAGCAACAATTGAATCTAAAGTGAGATAGAGACAGACAGATGATCATACAAGGCTGAGGGTAATGAGACTGCTATGAGGTGAAGAGTTCAGTGAGGCACCCAGGTCACTGCTGAGGGGGTGGTTCTTGAGTCTCATGCGTAAGGTGGGTAGTGACGCTGCAGGAATCTCATTCCACCATTGCGGCGTCAGGACGAGAAGATACGTGAGTGAGCTGAGCAACTGGTGCTCTGTGGTACGCCATGTGAGGGTGACAACAGATGAATAATGTATGAATGAAATTAGTCCTTCATATAACCTTGAGGACATAATTTACTTTCACACAATATACTGTAGATACAATCACATTATACATGTCAAAATCTTATTAACGGAGTCAAAAGCCCCAGATGTCTATGTGGGGACAACAACGGATAAATAATGTATGAATAACATTTGAATTCCAGTAAACTACTGATTTCCAACCCTTGGTTGCTTACAATTTTTTTTTGCTCATTTACAAATAGTAGTGTTTTTACAAATTACAGGTTGTTTTTTAGGGTCTGGGCTAATGTTTCTGATATCACCCTAATATATTACCTTGAGCTAACAAGAATTATTGGTGACTTGTATGATAGCGCAAAAACAATATTAGAGACTTGGGATTTAAACAGTAGGCCTATGTGTACTGTAGCTTGAACTGCAACCCCCCCTGATCAAACTTGGATTCAATCTTTCCACGTGTACCACATATGTACCATGAAAAAATTATAAAGATAAATAGGATACTGAAATAGGATTATTGCCATTTATAGAGAATAAAGAGTGCACTGTATTATATTTTGATAACTATTAATGATTCATAAATCTATGAAACTTTAACATACCATAAAACTGGTTTATTCTGGTTATGGCTGAATTTAGCACAATTTTTTTTTTTTGTTTGTTTGTTATTCTCGTTGTGATGCCATTTCCTGCAATATGCTCATTAGTATTGGAACGCTGGCGTTCATTTCAGACTGGCTCTAATTTGTTTAGGCTGTAGGTATGGCTTGTGGGAGATGGATTCAGCGGCGTTAGTGATGTGCGTTGTCGCAGGGCTGATGTATGCGCAGGGGCCACCGGGCCACGGCCTGGGGGCCGGCCGCCACTGCTGCTGTGATGGATGGCTGGCAGACAGCTCGTTAAGAGTGGCGCGGTGAGAAGGACCACAGCTTCACAAGCTTGACAAGAGAGTTGGTCTTGTGGTAACAGTGTACTTTGGCCATGCACATGTACATTTGTGATGCACATTTACAAAAAGGCATCCATACTGTTTGCATTCCATAGTTCCAAGTGTATCCCTGTCATCCCTGGTCCTTCAATGTAAATAGCTACAAAAAAAGCTAATTGATACAGGAACGTGACTTAATTTGTGTGGTATAACCTTTTTTTAAAACTAATTGTCCCGTTTCCTTTGTTTTGAGGGGGGAACATGTCAGCCCTGTTATGTGTGAAACTCACAGTAAATATTTAGAAGGGGAAAACACAAGGAAAGCCTAAAATTTTAATTTAAAATGCTATTTTTAGCATGCACTCTATGTAGCAATAGTGGTTTAAGAAAAAAGTGTTAGCCCTGTTCCATCTTAATCTTTATAACTATGTCTGCAAGAGAAAGATCCCGAGCGTTGGGTAGTATACTTTGGCTGGGTGCTGCCGCCGACTGGTGGTATGTAGGCACAAAAATCGCAAGACCAATTGAGAGGCCCGCTTGAGATGTAATTGATGACATATCTGTATTTCCATCTCTTGGAGCAGGGCAGGATAGTCTAGTGGTCTAAGTGTTGGACTCCCAGCCGGGAAGTCGTGTGTTCGAGCCCCAGAGGGGGCCCACCTTTAAGCATCCTTGGGCAAGATGCCTAACCTGCTCCATGTAATAGCAGCATGTAATTGTAAGTCACTTTGTGTCTGCTAAATTACCTAATTGTAATCGTAATATTGTGTGTACGCATTTACGGATTTTTTTTACACATTTACAAATCTGATTAGGCACACATGGATTCTGAATACACATTTGCAGATTCTTGTACACATTCACAAATCTCTGTACGCATTTAGAGATTATTTTACACATTTACAAATCTGATTACGCACACACGGATTGAGATACAGTTACACAACTCTCCACTCACATTTTTAAATAGTGTTGCTACAATAATGGCCCCATACGCCTACCGTGTTTTTGACAATCCTGACCAATCAGGGCCTCTTTGCCCTGATTGGTCCAGCGAATCTACCTTCTTTCCAATGACATGAATTGTGCTCACACAGCTACAAGAGGTTTGCCAATGGCGCTTTGCAATGGAGGAAGCAGAGGAGGAGGGGGTGGGTTTTGGGGTTGTAGATCTTCAAAATCGTACCTCTTTCGTTCTTTTTGAGCTTTTTGAACTTAGATTAGGCTCAAATTCACCAAGTTTTTATTTGAATCTGAAATTTTTATTACAAATACTGTATGTTTACAGAATATATTTTTATGTTTATTTTTAATAAATGGAACCAGGGATTTCTCATGTATTAGAAAATGGCATTATGTACAGCATATGCTTTTTTCCGTAACAGGGACAATATTATGAAAACAAGATTGATGAATAAAAAGAGGAGAGAGAGAAAGGGGAGAGAGAAAGGAGAGAGAGACAGGGATAGCGGGTGTTTGTGTGTCTATATTATACCATAAACTTCTTTAGAAGAGGCGGCTTGCTAAAAATCAAAACAAAACAAAAGTTAACAGTAGGCCTATAACAGCTCAAGTACTCTTTACATGATTAGGAAAATTCTCTCACTGAACGAACCCTCTGACTCACGACTCAAGAGGTTTGCCATATCCACCTACGATATCCTCTGAGTCACACAAAAAGTAGTGAAGAATATATTGCCAAAAATATATCTGTGTCAGTATCACACACACGCACGCACACACACACACACACACACACACACACACACACACACACACACACACACACACATACCTTGTGCTCTCCTCTAGAGAACTGTCCTCAGATATTCTTCATTGTCTTCCTGTCTCCCTGTTGTCCAGAACCACTGTTTCAGCAGCTGGATATGGTGTGCAAGGGGTTGTTTCTATTGTCTATTCTCCTATGTGTCTGTGCGGTGAAATTGGTCTCCAGGCTCTCACTGTTTCTGTAGCCATTGTTTACTGGAGCTGCGCAGTGTGAGAGAAACACAGCGGGCCCTATTTTAACACTCGGTCTACAGCGAATGGCGCAAGTGCATTTAGGGCGTGTCCAAATCCACTGTTGCTTCCGCGGCACCAGGCGCATGGTTCAAAAGGGTTGTACCTAATCTCTTAATTATTCATGGGTGTTTTTTGGGCGTAACATGCAATAAACCAATCAGTGTCATCTCCCATTCAATTTAAACGGAAGGTGCGCTTGCACATTGTCGGACTGATAGTAGTAAGAAAGAACACTTCTCAGCAGAGGAAACTGATCTGCTCGTGTTCTAAGTGAAAGTGCGCAAGAAGACCATCGACGGCAACAGCAGGATTCCATAAACACATTAATAATCTTTCAATAATCTTTTAATCTTTTGCATGTTTGTGCGCTGCTGTGCATCCCTGTGTGTACATTTGAAATATTTTACATCAGTCGTTCTCAATCTGTGTTGGTACGCAAGTCTCCCTCTAGTGGTATGAACGAGATATCTCTCATGTTCTTTTTTTTCTCTAAATTTTGAAGGCGCAATCCGTTACTCTTTTGCTGCCACTGTTACATTACAGCAACACAACAGTCTCACTTCTGTTCCGGCTTTCTGCATCAGAGCCAATACAGTTTACTGTAGCTACCAGTGTCCAGTCTGAATCAAGGCCGCTGGTAGGGGTTTTCCTTCTAACCATTTAGCGGGACGAGAGTGATTTAAAGGTGAAAGTAAAATCTGACTTGCAGATCCTAGTACATAAAAAACGTCAAACACTGCTATGAAAAGCTGAAATGTGCTGTGCTAGGCAACTCTCTAGAATCTACATTTTGAAGAAATGCTTACAGCCTTCATGGTATTGCTGTGGACTTTTAGCCAAGCTTTCAGTGTTATGGTGTGTGGAGACTTTGATATTTTCTCAAATGCCACTCTTAGATTTATTCATTGATTTTTGTCAAAAAGCATGTGGCTCCCCGTCGCCATGTGGAAAACACATTTTGTGTATATATACATAATGAGTTTGTGTTGTCAGATAGAGGGTACATTAGCATTTTGTTTTTTAAATACTTTATAGTGTTTTCACAAATTGTGAAAGCCTAAAGCCTGCAGTCTTTTGCTACCCGTTGCTGCAGGCTTACCCTGAAGGCTGGTCTTTACTGACACAGCTGGAAGTGGTAAACGATGCCTCCGGCTGAAATATTTAGCTCATGTGTCCCCATCCTGTGCAGACTCCTGCCTTTGTCCACACTCTGGACACGAGCTGTTGGGCACTCCTCAGCGGTGACTACAGAGCCAAGACGCTCACGCTTGAGGTATCAAATGGACATATGCCATGCTTATCATCCCTGAAGCTTTTTATATTATTATTATCCATACTGAAATGCACGTGACCTGGGTTTGAATGATTATTGACATAATCAGCACTTGAAAATGAGGCCCATGGATGTGTTTTTCAGATTATTTTTTTCTTCAGTCTTTTACACTGTATTACACTGTAGGGTAAATACTACATTCCATTTAGCGTAATTTTAGGTAATCACTTCACTCTAAATCATTAAACTTTGTAAAGTTATACAATGTATTGACTTCTTACTTCAGCACACTTTTATTCCACTATAATTAATCTTCTCTCCTGTAATAACTGCAACAGTAGTAGTAGGAGTAAGCTGCAATAACACTGTGGCTTCACTTTAAACAAAAGAAACCCAGCCATCGGACATGCCTATTTGGTTTGTCTGTAAAATACAAAACCAAAAAACTAATAAACATCCATGATAAATCTCGGTATATTAATGAATGTCTGGCAGATGGGCAAAGTTAGCTCTACAGAAATGTAATAAGCCATATCGAAAGACAAATGATAGGCTATTTTTCAAATTCTTTCTTTTTATAAATCTGTTTGCTCTGTTTCCTTTGTGGTCCAGAAGCTCTCCTTTGCCTAAATGAATAATAGCGGGTACTAAATGAAAGCTGAAATTAGCTTTACAGCAGAAATTCCCCCTTTAAACTGTTTATTCAGTAGTGTGTCCCATCAGATATTACAGTATTGAACAAACCACTTGAGGTGTGCAGTGTAGAGAAACAAAGGAGCGACAACACCCATGACGACGAAATGAATAATACTGTCTTTTGGCTGTCTTGTCTAGTTTGTCTACTCAGTCTAATGTGGGATGTGCAATGTTTTAGCCCACATATTGTTAGGATAAATACATTGTTGTTCCGTTTTGAGCACCATTAGTCTCCAGTCATCATTAATGCACACCCCAAAAAATTTAGCTATTGGTTAACTGTCAAATGGCCCAGTGTAGAATAACAGCCTATAACACCTTTATTTGCCCAGCTCATAAATATATTGATTGGCAGGACATGTGTGTTAATGATCATCAGTTAACATGATTTTTTGCGTTGTTTGCCTGGTTTTTAACTTGACGTAGTAGTCAAGTACTGCACATCTGACTTATCCACGCATGTTTGAACTGTGCAAAATATTATTGCTATTCGATAGGCATTTTGTCCGGCGCCAACGAAAACCTAGAGCCCTACAGTGGCCTTTTTCTTTTTGTTTTAAATGTCAGCATGCATTAGCTTAATCTCACAATCTGCAAACTACATTAGAAGTTCTATTTTCACACAACCATATCAGATTCATAGGAGATATGGCATTTGCATGTTCAGTTCATAGACTGTATAAATAAGTGGACAAACTCTCCGTGACGTCACCCATAGATTTTCTGAAGAACGGATTTTAAGCCAAGTGTGCAGGCTCGGGCCGTCGCCATCTTGGCTTGTCTGACCCCCGCCTAACTCCCGGCTATGTATAATGAATGGATGGCTTAATATAATTTTAACTGATGAGTTATATAAAAATTCACCCCTTGTACAGTTGTCATGAACGGGGAAACTAGCTCTAGAGACCAAAACCTTTTTTTGTAGCAGGCTGTAAACATGTTTATTTCTGCTGTAAAGTTGGACATTTTAACATGGGGGACTATGGGGACTGACTCGCTTTTGGAGCCAGCCTCAAGTGGCCATTCGAGGAACTGCATGTTTTGGCACTTCCTTATTGGCTTCATTTCTAAGACTCGAATGTTTCTTGGTTCAGTTATCTTGTTTCTTGTCTAGAGACAGAAAGGCTACATAGCAACTATGTCCTTTTTAGAAAACTAACCACACACGATAATTACAGCTAGCCATTTTTCACTTTATTTTCACTGTTTCCATGTGGACTGTGGGTCTGTGCAGTCCTTTGAGACAGTGATGTGATTAAGGACTCTAAATACACTTATTTTTAAACTATTTCCTGTGTTCACACATTCAGCATATGAGGAAGTTTAGTGTGGCAACTCCACTTATTAAACTATAAGCATCTGTCGCAAGCAGAACAGAGGAGTTGTTGCTCTTTTGTGCTCTTTCTTCCTAATTGGCATTTGTGCTCAGTTACTGCCAATAGCACGTGTGTGCCATGTCATATAATTTGTTAGAAACTGGAGCCTGGCGTCAATTCAGGCCATAGTCAATTTTGCTTGACCTTGCCTCCTCCCCACAAATACCCTCAATGTTTTTTTGTTTGTTTCTAAGTCCAACTAAAAATAAATGTAGATATAATCGCATTGCAGGTACATAATTCTGTAATACAATTTACTCAAGGTAACGCTGTGAGAGGATCTGCAGTGTTCTTGGGTTCGTCTCTGGTGTCAATGTGCTACAGTTGTTACAAACAAAAATGGAAACCTTTTTTATTTATTTGGGATCTGTTTGCTTGGCACATCTTTGTGTTCTTCAGTGCCATGCCTGTCCGCAATATGACATATTTTATGACTAAAGAGGCAATTCATCCAATTCTAATGAATATCACATGTACTAATTGAATTTAGCCTGGTTCAGTGGAATCTAACAGTATGCGCTTTGAAACCTTTCCAGATGTGTCCAAATAAGAGATTTACAACATTTTGTTTTATAGATTTTTTTTATTCAGATTTTTTTTTTATCCTCTCTTTTCCAAACCATGATTATGTTATGTTTAAATTAATTTAAAAAAATGACCCAGAATGCTCTCTTCCCACATTTTTTTCTTTTTTTTTTTCTTATCTGATTATCCAATATGTTCCCTTTTTTTCGTATCATGAAAGAAAGAAAAGTATTTGTGCTGTAGCACAAGTAAACGTCATCAGCAGAAACTCTAAACCGCAGATATGTCTAATAAAATCTTCGAATTGTTCTTGGACATTTAGAATAAAAAAAAACAGTGCAGATGGGCAAATGGGTCTGAAACAAATATTAGTGTCATGCTGCTTCACTTTACCGTCGTAGGATATTTAAGCCTTCTTAAGGGCCGCCTTGCCTTTGGTGATGATGCTGTCTAAAAGTAGTCGCAGCTCCTTGGGAGCAAGTCTGAGGGCTCTGTTTATGTTGGAGGAGATTCAGGAGCATCCCATTCCTCACTTGGAGGTGACTAGCTTGAAAGAAACGGAGAGCCCTCGCATCAACGGCCGTGACGCCAGAGGATTATGTCCTAATTGCAACATCAAGTATGTTCTCAACAATACAAGTGACACGGATGAACTTATCTCCGACGGCCTCAGCTCTATAGGAGCCAGTAGCAAAGATACATTATTAGAGAGTGAAGGAAAAGGTCCTGTCTCCATGACAGAGCCTGATACAGCAGAGGGGGACAAGGATTACGAGATTAACAAGGAAGACACAGACGGACAAACAGTCAAGAGTGATGTGCAAGAAGTAGTCAGGGAAAAAGTCAAAGATGCTGTCAAAAAGGAGGCCTGCCCATGCGGTACATTTAAAATATAGTGCACTGCGTATATTTTTAGAGCTCTGTGTTCCCAGTGTTTCAGTTTAAAATTTGTGAAATCACTGTTCACCTGTAACCTCTAAAAAAACACTCTATTTATCCATCTCTCTCTTTCGATTGTTCTGTCACAGAATGTTCCGGACCACTTGGCATGGAGGGTGGTATCATCTCCAACCAGCAGATAACAGCCTCCTCCACCCACCGTGCTCTCTTCGGCTTGCAGAAGTGGTACCCCTACTTCGCACGGCTTAACAAAAAGGGCCTGGTCAACGCCTGGACCGCTGCCGAAAACGACAGATGGCCCTGGATCCAGGTAAAACACAGTCACAGGCCAGGAATACACACAAAGCCCAGCCGGGGACCAGGAACTGACAAATGTATTCAAGAATACCCCACCGGATTTGCAGAGGAAGGAAAATCCTAATCAGAGGTGCACTAAAACTTTAGTAGCGTCCTGTTATAAGCAACTCTGAGCAACCTCTCAGCCATAATTAATGCTTTACATGGATTGCCAACTCTAAAATGCCCTACCTCCCTAAACTGTCTGATTTTACAGTTAATTACGGATGCAGCTAATTTGATGGCTCGCTACTGATTCATTTCAGAGGGCAATTAAAAGTGTAAGCTGTAGGGGTGGGACAGATGCTGTGTCTAGCCAAGTGTAAGGAAGCACCGTAGCAGCCTCAGATATGTTGAGCCGCCTCGCCTCGCCGTGTGGTGGGGGATTGCTTCCTCTTTACTCAGCGCCGTCTCTTGTGTCGCACCGCATTGTTTGTAATGTCAGCTGAAGCCTTTCATTGTTCCCGTTCACGACTGCACTGACAACGGGGCGGGACTGCGTCAGGAGTTTCATATTGTGTGTTATATTCGTCACACCATCAGAATGACTTACGTTTTCAGTGTCACTTCTATTGTCGATTAAGAGTGACATTAAGTTCACCAATTCGAGGTCTTTCTTTTTGTCCTTCTTTAAAGACCCCAGGGTATTTCTCTTTCTGACTTGGTAAGCCAGCCTCTTAGGAGGTTGACATAACACTGAGTTACTTGTCTGTTGTAATAGACAACAGTAGATGGTTAGCGCGACTCTCAGCAGTAAAAAGTTAACCTTGAAACATCACCGATCTATATAGAAAGATAGATAGATATTCATATAGACAGATACCATTGATTTTGTTCTCCTGTCATGAACACATACACATGAGAGAGAAACATTACAAAAATAATGAATTAAATAAAACCTGTGTTTCTAAAAAGCCAGGAGAACAGAGAAGCTAAGGAACAGAGAAACGAGAGCCTGGCACACAGCAATTGTAAGGAGAATGGCAGATGAAACATTCAGATGGCCTTGTTTGACTTTAATGACGCCACGTGGGAAGTTGTGTGGGACGTTGCAGGCACCATATGCGGTAGCTGGAGAGGGGTGGGTAATTGGGACGTGAAGGCAGAGGTGTACAGTTATGTCAATAGTGCTCTGGGAATGTGTTAAGGAATAGCTTATTTTCCTTCTTTTTTTTTTGGAATTGCATTACGAGATCATGTTTATACGTGTGATGTGATGCAGGTAGATGGAAATGGAACCAAAATGCCAAGAGTTGAATGTTTTTTCAGTGCCAGATCTGGCTGGCTCTTTGGTTCTGCACTGTAGACTTTGCAAATAAATCAAACAACACACTTTGAATAATACATTGCAGAGCAAGCTTAAATAAAATGTGTTTGGTGCTTGGAACGTGAATGTTAGTCTGTTTGAATTTTTCATTTGTTTGTGTGCATGTGTGTGTGTTTGCGTGCACGCATGTTCATACATCGATGCAATGTCAGCTGTTTTGCTCACCCTCACAATGCCTATAGCACACACATACACACACAGACACACGCACACACAATAAATTGCAGCTGAACACTCCTGGGAAATATGCTGCTGGTTGAAAGACATCAACCCAATATCTTTGGCGATGCGTGTTGAATAGATGAAACAAATGAAATCACTTGTGAATGCTAAGAGGGTCCATACTGTACACCGTTTTGTGGGACAGATAATTGCTTAAAGCTCAATGTAATGGTGTGGTTGAGTTGAGTTGTAGGCATGAGCGGAGCAAGCCACAGGAACACAGACTCAGGAAAACAATGTCTGGGGAAGCGCGAGGCGAAGCTCAGCGTTTAATGAAAGGACAATAAATAATAATAATAACAGTTCAGGCTATCAGCCGTTATCAACATAAATTTAGCACAGAGACCGACACCCGGAAACCCCCCCCCCCCGCCCCACTTATACCCTCCCCACAGGTGCAAACAATGACCCAATGAGGGTATAATTGGATCCAGGTGAGCAGCTGGGGTGCGCTGGAGGCTGGTACACCACACGTCGGGTAAAGCACCGTCCCTGGCTGTGCCACCAGACATTACACCCTATTATGCAAGAATTGGTATTTTTTTCTCCCTGGCTCCCCCTACAGTTGCCGAGTGTAATTCACTTTTACACCATTGTCGTAAATACAAACTGCGCTTTGAGCCCCCCTCGTTGACAAGCTGAAGGATCTGTACCCTGCAAGGACAACGTCAGAAACCAAAGATTATGTCGACTGACAAGGCAGAGTGATGTCACAGGATTTTACCCAAATATGACTCTGCATAGTTTTATTTATTGTGACATAGGAGATGAACACTTACATAACAAAATAATAACATAAATTAATCAAGTTTGGCTGAAACACTGCTTGCGTTTTCAGCCCATATACATCGTTTGCTAAGCGCTTGAATGTGGATTGTGTGTATAAAACGTTGTTGGCTACATGATATAGGCTAGGAAGGCTCCTTGCCCATCCCGCTGGGTCTCGCCGGTGTGTGGCTTACCAAGCTTCCAGCGCTCCCCTGCTGCTCACCTCAACTCTATTGCCTCATTATTGTTTATGTGTTGCAACTGTGGAGAGCCCATCCATACCGGGGTTTGGGGAAGGCTCGGTGGGAGTAATTCATAGGCATTATTGTGTTTATGGAGGTTTGCCAGTTAGCCGTAAAACTGCACGTTTGTTACTGACAATAGATATCCTGTGTTTTGTCTTCTTCGTCTATTAAACGCCGAGCTTTGCCTTTAGCTTCTCTCGAAATAGAACCCCTGCGTGTCTGTGTCCCTGTGGCTTGTTACGCTCGCACTCAACCCAACCACACCTTGACAGATATTGCACATAATATACATTGGAAGGTGTAATTCATAACAAGATTGCTGATATAGGTTTTTTTGGCGTGCGATTGTGTAAGGATGGTTGGGTGGTGAGTAGGCTACAGTTATAGACTGAACAGTAGTACAACTAAATAGACATGAAATAGTGACAACGAGACTCTGCTCAATGTTTAATATTTCAGCTCTTGGCATACAGCGAAAAACACAGTAACCAACAATGTAGCCGTTACGTATTCGCGAGAGGTTTCATGCCCGTTCCCTAAATGTTACATAGTGCAATAGCACGCATTCCGACTGAGACGTCAATCTCCCCATTATAAGTCAGTGTACCATAATGATTGACCAAATGACCAAAATTATTTTTAAGCTGTTAGCTTTCAGGTAAAATGTTACATAATGTTGCTTTAATATTCAAGTGCCATATAAAGGATATCAACTGACATGGTCTGTCATGTTCTCCAGTATGTTCTTTGAGGCCACCTGATATTTTAAAGGGCTGTGTATCTAGAGAGGTGCTTTTTCTTCATGTCATTGTAATTTGATTCATTGTGTTTTAACATTCTGCTCCACCAGCCCTTGTCAAGTGGTTTGGGGATGACCTTGAGAAATTCCCATCAATGCAGCAAATAGTCTGTGCAAGGAGGCAATCGGTGTATGGGTATATAGAGTAGAAAAAAAAAAAATCGTTTTTATCATATTGTTTGATTTTTTTCACTTACATTTTGGAAAGGTACCAATTTGATACTACATATGTTGAAATGTGTGTATATGCTTGAGATATTTAATTTTCTTTCAAATATAATTTATTTATATTTAGTTTTGCAATACTGTGCCAATACACATTTTAAGATAAACATTTTAATGTCCATTCCTTATTTTTTCTCTTACAATGTTTATGCAATTACATATTTTTGCGTTAACATAAACTGTAGAGGCCAATTGGTTAAAATGTATTTGATCTTTTAGTTGCACATTGCTAGCAAACAATGAATAAAATGGTCTCATGGTGAAGGGATAATAATGGTGTAGCCACAATGGAATATGGTGGGGGGATCAACAAGCTTTCATGCTTTTAAATATCAGAGCATTGCAATAATAGTTAGAGAGAATCAATATGAGAAAAAATGTCAGTTTCTTAATGTGCTTCCCACATGTTTGAGGGGGCTGAAGCTTTCGCAACACTGCAATTGCTGCAGTCTTGTCTACCTGTAGCTGCACCTGCCTGCCACCCATGTGGTACCCAAGATACCGTACCTCCCGTACCAGTCAATTTAGGCAGCAGCATATGCATCAGATGTTGGAAGGTGTGCGACTCTATTATTTCTATCTTTAGCATTGCCTCAATTTTTTTTCTTTATTTTTATTATTTTCTACATTGTAGAATAATATTTAAGACATCAAAACAATGAAGGAAAACATATGGAATGATGTAGTAAACTAAAAACCAGAATATGTTTTATATTTTAGATTCTTCAAAGTAGCCACCTTTTGCTTTGATCACAGCTTTGCATACTCTTGGTATTTTCTCAATCAGATTCATGAGGTAGTCACCTGGAATGGTTTTCTGTTACCAGGTGTGCCTTGTAACGTTCATTTGTGGAATGTCTTGCCTTCTTAATGTGTTTGACACCATCAGATGTGTTGTGCAGATGTAGGGTTGGTACTATAGCACTATTGGACTACTGTTCTAATCCATATTATGGCAAGAACCACAGAACCACAGAATGGACAGTCCATCATTACTTGAAGACATGAAGGTCAATCCGGAATATTTCAAGAACTTTGAATGTATCCTTAAGTGCAGTCGCGAAAACCATCAAACGTTATGATAAAACTGGCTCTAATGAGGACTGCCCCTGGAAAGGAAGACCAAGAGTTACCTCTGCTGCAGAGGATAAATTCATTAGAGTTACCAGCCTCAGAAACCGCAAATCAACAGCACCTCAGATTAGAGCCCACATAAATATTTAACAGAGTTCAAATAGCAGACACATCGCAACATCAACTATTCAGAAGAGACTGCTTGAATCAGGCCTTCATGGTCGAATTGCTGCAAAGATGCCACTACTGAGGCAACTGATACAACAACAAGAAGAGAATTGCTTAGGCCAAGAAACACAAGAAATGGATATTAGACTTTAGTATTTGTGAGACGCAGAAAAGGTGAGAGGATGGTTTCTACATGTACGGTTCCCCCGTTGAAGCATGGAGGAGGAGGTGTGATAGTGTGGGGGTGCTTTTCTGCTGAAACTGTGAATTATTCAAAATATAAGGCACACTTAACCAGCATGGCTACCACAGCATTCTGCAGTTAAATGCCAAGAAGGAGAGTGATGGAGTGCTGCTTTAGATGACCTGGCCTCCACAATCACCCGACCTAAACCCAATTGAGATGGTTTGGGATGAGTTGGACCGCAGAGTGAAAGCAAAGCAGCCAACAAGAGCTCAGCACCTCTGGGAACTCCTTCAGGACTGTTGGGAAAACCAAGAGTGTGCAAAGCTGTCCTCAAAGCAAAAGGTGGATGGATGGATGGATGGATGGATGGATGTATAGTTAAGTGAGCTGTTAAACATATTAACAGCATGATAGAACTAAACATGCATGGATCCTCTCTCACTTTCTGATGGCTGAAAGCGGATGTGCAGTTGTACAGAGAAAAGGCACTATACAAAATAAAAAGACCATACATTCTTTATTATTTTGGAATTTCAATTTTTCAATTTTTCACAGTCACACATAACTAACTACCAAACCAAAAGCGTCAAATGTAAGTATTTTAAGCACACACTCTTAAGAGTGGAAAACCGTTGTCAGTGTAGCAGTTGTGGCACAAAAAAAGCTGTAAAAGGATCATTTTGAACGGGCTGGGTTAGATACAGTGACGTAACCTTTACGAATGCTTTGTGAAACCCATGGCACCCTTACAAAAGAGCATGTAACACGACTCCGGTGCTCAGATAGTGTCTATTGCAATGTGTGCGTGTGTGTACAGAGCATGGTGTATCTGAGCATTTATCACTTTCGCCTTTCTCACCTCCTGCCTTTGCCCCTGGCGGTTTGAGGCGCTTTACATCGGCAGCACACTGACAGTCTAGATCCAGAGCAAAAGAATTTATTAAATGTTGCATTCAATCCCAGACTTTGTGAATAAGATGGATGGCACTGACAGCAATGATACAAGGCAGTGGGTGTTTTCCTTTGACTTAATAGAATCCTAAGGAAACAGTACTCCCTCGCACACATGCAAAGACACACACAGACACACAGACACACTTTTAGGATTCCCAACAATGCGTCATTTCTCTGAATAAGGATGTACCTAATTCCTTCCACAGATAAACCTGCAGAGGAGAATGAGGGTCACAGGCCTAATTACGCAGGGTGCTAAGCGTATCGGCAGCCCAGAGTACGTCAAGTCTTACAAAGTAGCCTCCAGTGACGATGGGAAGACCTGGAGAACTTACAAAGTCAAGGGCACGGACGAGGATATGGTGAGACACACACACACACACACATTATCGTATACTCATGTCTATCTATCCTCTTTCCCTTTGGCCTCTCTTGCACACGCTCAAGCAAAACTACACACACGTACGCACACACAGACCGACTTGCGCACACACATGCAGACACACAAATATCACCAGGAGACCATGTACTCAGCCAAGGGCAACGTGGAGGGCATGATGAGATGGCTTTTTAATTAGCTAGTGCACACACCAGGCCGATAGCCCCAGCTCCTTACCCCACTACACTTTTACGACTTCTAGATTGAATTTTTATACTATTTGGGTATAAACGGCCGTCAAATAAACCGGCCAGCGTTCTATCAATTCTGACAGCGTACCACGACCGTCCTCCAAACGCCGGCAAAGCTCGAATAGCCACCAGCCTCCTGAATTTGCGCTGAGATTTATTGCCTGGTTCAGTGATGTCTCTGAGCTCGGATATTGTGTGATATCTTTTTTCTTTTTTTTTCTTGTCTCTTTTATATTTTGCTTTTGTTTTTTATCCTGTTGTTGACACTTGTCCAATGAATGGGGATGTGCAGGAAGATGGAATGTGTGTTCTATTTGTGTGGGGGCATATGGTTGCATGTTCGTGCTGATCTATATCGTTTTGAAGATTGGGAGTATGAGAACATTTGCCTTAAAGCTCAAAGTAGTCTTGCAGATGTTTTGGTGCCCTGACCTTCAGGGATCGCTCTGTAAGCTCTTTGCCATTGACCACCTAAAGCTATCCAACTCTTATTACCCATAAAAACCTCTCTCACACATACACACATCAGACACATCAGACATTCACACCAGCGAATCTGCGGGCCATTCTGGTAAAACAGTCCAGAAGGTATAGTCATATAATTGGACCACTAATTTAAAAATACACCAGTGTGCTTATAAATTACAGGCTCAAATGGTGCGAGAAATTGTCTATTTTTCCTGTAATTCTAGCTCATTGACCTTGAATGACAGCAATTTTGTCGAGTGCGGAGTAGACACCAGAGATAAAACCAGATAGGCTCTTACATTAGGGCACAACTTGTCCAGTCACGCTGTTATTTCATTGTTTGGAACAGATATTCCGGGGAAATGTTGACAACAATGCCCCATCAGCCAACTCCTTCACCCCTCCTATTGAGGCGCAGTATGTACGCATCTACCCCCAGGTCTGCAGAAGACACTGCACCTTGCGTATGGAACTGCTCGGGTGTGAGCTAACAGGTGGGTAACAAAGACATTATCCTATACTGTACACAGTATAGGATGGTGATTTCCAATAATTTCACAGATGGCTACATAATGTGCAAGATTCTGGATCAATGGCTTGCTGGGCAACACAGCACCCCTGTCTGAATAGAAAATGCATGAAATTCACTTGATGAAGCAACAATTTAACTTTTTCATATAAATGCATAAATGTCAATTATTGTGCTGCTATTTATCACACTATCATTTGCATATGTTGCTGTCCGTATACTGTTTGGATTGCAATTGATTCCCTAAAACTTTCTATTTGGTGTCAGCAAAATGAGCTAAACTAGATGGTGACAGATGTTACCATTTGCTAAAAGTGATGAACGCAGCGTTGGTTTATATTGATTATATGTTATAACCTTATATCTTAAAACCTAGAGAAGACCTATTGCATAGAGCATGTATAACTAGGACAGTTTCTTGTTCTGTCGGCCCCAGGCTGTTCTGAGCCCATGGGAATGAAGTCCGGCCACATCCAGGACTACCAGGTCACCGCCTCCAGCATCTTCAGGACTCTCAACATGGACATGTTCACCTGGGAGCCTGGCAAGGCGCGGCTGGACAAGCAGGGCAAGGTCAACGCCTGGACCGCTGGACACAGCGACCAATCACAGTGGCTGCAGGTAGGACGTTTTCTATGAGGACAAGCTTACAACTTGATCCTAGCAGGCAGGAGAATGTTAAGTGCAAATGGCTGTCTTTCAGGGTTTTCCTCTCACTTCCTTGCCATTATAAACAAATGTGAAAGTAATTCCTACATACCAGTAGGTTTCAACTCAAGGAGTTTTTTTCAGTTTGTATCTAGATTAAACAAGGTTTATGGTTTTTGGTCCTTCAGCTGAAAGTACCATAGTTCAGCAAAATAAGACACCAATAGGCCGTCACGCCGTTCCCACCAACACTCACACAGCCTCAGCGGTTGGATGTTTTCATCTGTTATCACTGGCTGCAGCGTCGACTTTCTGTCTCTGTGAAACCAGTCAGAGTTCCATTTGTTTTCATTACAGTAACTGATAGCTGAAAATGTCTCCTCAAAGGGCCAAGGCACATCGCTTAGTGAGCGCCTGCCCTGGTGTCTGTGAATAGATCTTGGTGTGATGAGCGATGAAATGGCAGGAAATCTAAATGAAAAGTTTATTACTCAGACCTCGGTGCAATTTTATATTATTGGTGTATACTGTATGTGTAACTGTTACTGCACATTATATGTACTGTATGGGAAATGTGATTTTTCATTTTGCTTTTTTTCTATCAAAGCCAGGAAATATGGTTTGCTTCTAGAGGGAGAAACCCCCATGTTGCTACAGGTATAACCAATGAAACAGATAGCATAGACGACATTGTGATGGGGATTAGCACATGGAAGCATAGTTGGGAGCCTTTCTGGCCTTTTTGCCACAATCTATCCCCTCATATCGCTTTGCTAGCAGTGACACTGTTTGCGCTCTATAGTTGTGGTGGCTTGTATGGCCATTATTATTGGCTGGGTCTTGAGTCAAACATTTTTTTTATCAAGCTAAAAGCCTTTTGCTGGGGATGTGGGAATGCAGGGCTGTGTGTTGGAGGAGACAGGTACTTAAGCAGGCCCCATCCAGGCCATAAAGATCAACTAAGCAAAATTGATTGCTGTGGGTAAAGGGAAGCTTGTGGTCTCATATTACAAATACATGTTGTGCAGGCAGGAGAGGGTAGATATGGTGTAGCCTCAGTGAGAAAATCGAAGGAAAATCAATGACCACCATCAATCAAAGGGTTTGACTTCTTCTCCACAAATAGGCTAGTTCTGAAATTAGGCGCAATACAACAGTTATAAAAGGTTCCGGCTGTATCATGCTTAAGTTGTTGTAATGACCTATGTTTTAGAGTAATTTTTATCACACACATTCATTAAACTCCAATACTCTTCTTAGCAATGGTTGCCATGGTGCATAATTGATTTTTCGGTGACATCAGTGAATTACTTTAATCCTGATAGATTAATGGAATTAATCAGACCTAATGACAAATTAAGTATTCCAATTAATCAAGACAACTCCTACTCTGTGCAGAGAAGTCATGGAAAAACACTCTAGACATCCGACTGAAGTTTTTGATGCAGAACACTGGACTCTGGATCTCATTTAGATAATAAACAATCCAATAATTTTCGTAACTGTAGTCTTTATAAATGCATCTCTGAGACATAAATAAGAACATTTAAACATGTATTGGACTACTCTGTCGATCCAAACCATTTTATCTCTATATTTATATACTTTATTTCAAGATTCAATGTTATTTAACAATTATTTGCAGTAAATATTTAACAAGATTACACCAGTCTGTTCTACAAAACACTGTTGTATTTCAGTTTGGAAAATGGAATGAGTGAATAGATTGGATTTATTTAATGAAAATAGAATTAAAATAGCATTGGTCGTCTATTGGGATCTATCCAGAATAAACGTATTCTTGCCTGGCAGGAGATAACATTACACAAGGAGACCCTCAACCTTCAAGATGTTTTCAAGTCAAAGCTGTTAGATTGGCCTGCCAAGTGTTCCAGCTGGCATAAGCTGATTAGTTAATTATGCACATTAACATGTCTACATAGCGAAGTGAAATTGCCAGAGAGATGGTAGATCTCTGATGGTACATTTTAGTTACTCAGCGTCCTTGTTAATGTTTAGAGCACAATTTCTGGCAAGGGCGTTTCCAAAACTGTTACAGTTAATTGCGCTTAATAAATCAAATGTTATTGAATAAAATGTGCCTATCAAATATTAAATCGGTATATCGGTATATCCTTACCTTTACCTTATGTTTTTGCAGTGAACAGTAGTGGTTAGCATCCAATAAAACATAAATCGTCAACACATGAAATCGTGACTTGCTGAAGCCAAATTTCTATATATTGTATATTTGATGGATTCTTTTTTTATTTTTGTAGGCCTTTAATATAGACGTGTTCTACTAGAACATAATGTTTACATCCATCAAGCTCAAGCAAATGCCCAGCCTACTTGTACGCATCCTTAAGCAACATGCCTAACCTCTACCTGCTTCTTAATACTTGTAACTGTACTCATAGTAAAAGCTGGAATCCTCCTAGGCGTAAAGATGGGAACATTTCACAGCACAGCTCGAAAGATTGGAGACTCGTTACAGGGGTGTCTAAATGAGCTCCACTGAAGTGTTATGACCGTAACTTATTTGCATATTCATATAAGAGGACATGCATGTATACTGGAAGAAACTGCCCAATTTAATTAAAGGTCTAGTATGTAGGATTTTGTGACATCTATCGGTGAGGTTGTAGATTGCAATCAACTGAATACTCAGTTTCCAAGCGTGTGATTAGAACCTAAGGTCGCCTTTAGGGAAGACGCGACTCAAATAATCTGCGAGTATCTTAGAAATCAGTCTACTGCGCCAAATAACAATTTGGAGATGTTTCCATGAAACAAAAGAACAGTTCAACACCAGTACAAGGATCAAACCCACGACAGCAGCATTAGAAGATTAACATTCTAACCAACTGAGCTATACAACAGACATAGTTATTGTTGTTAACAGACTGACTTACAATCACAAGCTGCCACAACATGAATGGCGCTCTCTAGAGAAAGTGTTTGTCCGTTCTGGGCTACTGTAGAAACATGGCGACACAACATGGCAGGCTCCCCTTGGAAGAGGACCCGCTCCCTATGTAGATGATGTAGTATAAAGGGCTCATTGTAAGCTTACGAAAACACGATTCATTGTTACAGGTGATTATACACTAATGAAAACATTATTATGAATACTATATTACATTTCTGTTAATAGATCCCCCTAAATCCTACATAATGTTTCTTTAACTAAACTAACTTATTATTAACGATGTTTGAGTTGTTGGGGTTACCGAAGCTGTACACGTGTAACACACATGCACAAGTGTAACACACATGCACGCCTGTACACGTGTAACCCACACACACAGCAAACAGCAGATCAAATAGGTGCTAGGACATATCCTTTGTCTTTGCTTCTAGCCTATCGCAGTAATTACTGACTTCTATTGTGTTATAATGAAAAAACTTTGGGCTTGTAGTGAGATATGAGATGGAAAACATGACCAAAACCATCTACATTATTGTCAGGGACAAAGAGTATATAGCACAGTAATCACCCAAAACAACCTGGAAAATGTCAGTTAGTTTGGCTGCATCAACCTATGTGTACTGCAGTGTAGGATTTGTGTACTGTAAAGGTTACAAACAAGCTATGGAAGTAATCGCATTCCCTTTGCTCATTTGTCATCCCCTAGCCCCATGGTTATCACAGCCAATTATCTCCTGTACAGTGATAAATATGTATGTCGTACAGCTGTGGCACCCTTATAATTACCCATGTCTCTGATGATGAGTAGTGAGAGAAAACTTGGGTGTGAAAACTTTAAAAGATCTAGTGTGTGTAATTGGCACATTACTGGTAAATGCAACGTACCGCCTTAGCTACACATCAGTAAGCTGCCTGGCTAATGTAGTAATGTAACACAAGTACTGTAGCAGCACATCCTTGACTGGTGCTTCTCCTGACAAGTTGCGCTCTAATATTGGTGAAACTCAGAGAAAGGGTTCAAATGGGAAGTAGTCCTCCTTCTTAGATGTTTAGACATGTAATAGGTGCAGATAGGTTTCAAATTACAAAACTGTAGCAGTAGTTAAGTGCAAACACATAGAGATAATGCCTCTGGCTACACAGTAGAAAGATCATCAGTAAAATCACACAGTCCAATCTATTAGGGGAAAAAATTGTGTTTAATGGTATTTAAAGCCAAATTTGTTTCTTACAGTTAGCTGCACTGTTCATATAACTTTGGGTATACTTTATATTAAATTAAAAAATATTTAGCAGAATGTCCTTGGCTCCAAAACAGCAGGGTACTTATTATCTAAATAACCTTGAGAGAAAATACACATAATATCCAAATTTGTATTTATAATCCTGTGTATTTTGAAATCTTGAATGTAGGAAAATTATTATGTGTTATGTGTCTATTTCATTTTGAATTAATGATTTAGTGAAGGGTAAGACGGAAATATGCGAATTATTAAAGGTCAAATTTAATATTACAAGTACATATTACAAGTTAACAGACAATTGTTAGTTGTTCAAGATGTATAGCAAGCCAAACAGGAATTATTGAATTAACTCTGATATATATTGAATGAACTCTGATATACGTAAATATCTGACTTCATTGTCTTCATTATCTTTTATTTAGCACAATTCAAAATATCACAGCAAACTGCATCAGTTTCATTAATATGACATCCAAGTTGATGTGACCAGCTGATTGTTAATGGCCCCTAAAACATTAGTGCATTTAGACACACCACTTGAGCAATGTCGCATGTGGAGTAGACAGGCAGCACTTGCCTGTTCAGGTTGTTGCACACTGGATGCTAGTGATGCATGGGTCATCTCTGGAGTCACCCGAAACTGCCCACAGCTTTAATGAATGCACCCGCAACTTGACCCACTGTTTGACTAATGGTTTCACTCGCCAATTCCATTACTGTGTGCACGCCTCATGCCTCTACAAAGTATTTTAATGACTGCATGCCTTTGCAACGAAAAACAAGAAAATCTGAATTAGTGGTGGATTAATTGAATTTGCAGACATAGGACGTTGCAAATATTTAGATGCAGTTATACAATTTAAAAAAAGATTAGGTGTAGAGATGGTTGAGTGTGTGTGCCCGGTCATAGTCTGTTTGGAGTCTTGAGAGTGAAGATTCTCTGACTCTGATTTTGGTCAGAAATGATCACTATGGTTGGTTGACAAAATTATATCTTGCTGCACATTTTTCTGTTTTCTTAGTCCAGTACTAGTCCAGCTAAGGTTCTGGTAACTGGGACACGGTCCTGGTGGTATCATGCTACAGTCACCAAGCGCGCTCAACAAGCAACTAGTGTGCTAACGTACCGCGTGTCTCCAGGTATTTATATATCTTGATGGGAGTAGGAAGCAGATACGATGTCATGCAAAACTGATTCCTGCTAAGTGCCTATGGGCATGCATTGTTGTAATCAGGTATTACTATTATTATTGTAAACCGGTATTATGATTACACCAACGCCGCCAATAACAGCTTACTAATCATATCTCTGACTCAAATACAGCTTTGCTGACAACAAACTCCAAATTTATTTTAATCAATAGAATTAGGCTGGATATTTGTTTTATCCCTCTGCAGTGGAGAACAGCTTTAACTTGTTCCATTGAAACTCCATCTATTTTTAAGTGTTTATGCTGCAAAGACGAAACATGTGTCTTCCCTAAGAACCTAAGAACAGAAAAGCTGCCTGAGAGAGACAGAGAAGGCAATCTGACAAAAAAGGATTTAAGGAGGGATTTTGATCAGGACGGGATTCCAAGTAGCATGAAAGAACCAGTGTTTTTTTTAAATTGCACATATAGGGAAAGTGGAAAGTAACTGTTAGGACCATTAGAAGGTAAGCGGTCTCTCTGGGTGCCGAGCTTGATACCATTTGGGAACCATGTATTCTTTAGCGGAATATCTGGAGAGAAAGTCAGACACATCTGTTGCTAACGTGCCTTATTGGTCTGCTCTAAACAATTTATCATAGTGCTTAGTCCCTGCAGGCACCGAGACTATAAGCACTCAAAATGATTATCAGTTTAAATGTATTTGTTTTTCTTTTTGTCCTTCTGCTGGCTGCCTGGTATTTTATCATTATTTGTCTTTCAATCAATAAGGGTAGCACCTGCAGCCAAGTTGCCTCGCTGAACTAATTATGGAAATAAGAGAATTGTTGTTTCAATTTCAATCAACAATGTCACACCACCATTTAGCTACAGCTGCCCCACCAAAAGAAATTGTCACATGTGAAGTATATTGTATGCAGATAATGACACTGCTTTCGGAGCTGGTATATTTAATGTAAAAACACAATTTAGCACAATTTAGGCAAATTTCGACAATTTAGCCAAAGTGTGTTTTTTTTAAACATTATGCTCACTGTCATGAGTAATACTCCGGACAACGTTTGGCTAAAAAAAGAAAATCTATAGATATGTCCTCAGATAAGAATAATGCTGGAAAGTACTTGGATGAGCTCGAAAACATGTCTGATGCAAATTTGATTAAGGTATTACCCTCAAAGCCTTGTTTTAATGCCGCCCAATATGGCCATTGCTTTGCTCTGTTTTATTAAATTCCCCTGCAGCTAGCACACTGATTCAATTAGCCTCTAAATGAAGTTACTGAGGGGAAGGTGAATCCATCTGCTTCCCAGATTCAATTGGGTGCTTTTAAGTGTCCTCCCCTTCCCACCACCTTGTTCGTCAATGCACAGGTCTGCTTGGAACTTCGATAATGCTGCGCTTCTGCTTCCATAATCTGGAGAAGCCATCTTATCTACCAACGCAACGCCTTGATCCACACCCCTCTGTCTCTCTCTGTCTCTCTCTCCCCCTGTCCAGCTTTCTGCTCTCTATATCTCTCTATCTCTGCACCCCCCTCGTCCTCTCTGAGCTTTAGAGAATGCATTTATCTGTTTTATCTTAATGATTGATTCGTGAGTCCCCAGTAATCTGGGAATCGACAGGCATTGTCAGGACAGTAGACGCCACGGCTCAGATCGGTGTGGCTGCGACTGCATGTGTAGCTCATAGTTTCAGTATCTCTCCAAGCCGTATAAGCTATCCTCCTGACTAACGCTAACGGTATCACGTACCCATCGGCGTACATGATAATCCAGTATCGCTTTTTGTCTTGCACACAGAACGTTATGGAGCACACTCGGATATCATTCTGCGATCGTGATTGATTCAAAACAGTTCGATGCAAAGTGCTAGGACAACAGAACAGACCTACAGTATATCATAGGGCATCTTGGTTTTCATTTAGCACTATCTTTTCTAAATTTCCTTTACCATTTGCAGTTTGCAAACACCTGTGTGTGTGTGTGTGTGTGTGTGTGTGTGTGTGTGTGTGTGTGTGTGTGTGTGTGTGTGTGTGTGTGTGTG
>JAODLI010003561.1:0-29943 GCA_027575585.1 Percopsis omiscomaycus | reverse complement strand
GAGAGAGAGAGAGAGAGAGAGAGAGAGAGAGAGAGAGAGAGAGAGAGAGAGAGAGAGAGAGGGGTGAAGGAGTGGAGAGCTTAATTATAGAAGGAGGAGGCAGGGAATTACATAGAAACAAAGGCAAACACCACACAGGGCAGTGGGAGTGAATACGAGCCTGCAATGAAAACCGTATGACTGTTTAGAGAAAGAGATAGTAATTCTTTTTTTTTTTCTTTGTGTGTATATCGCCACCAGAAGCATTAATGTCTTTGTGATTAATCTGGATACATACATTCTACATAGATTATACTTTACATAATCTGACAGTTTGACAGCTCTCTAATTCAAACGGATTAGAGATCAACTAGGTGCCCATTTCAGTGGTGCGGTGTGCTTTGCATCACGTCAAGTTAGCGGACTACACAAAATGCTAATCGCTAATTCTCCCGCCGGGATAAATGCCAGCTCGGCTGAAACGTAATTAGGCAGAGACAATAACGACGAGAGCCCGCCCCCGGACACGCCCCTGCGTCGGGCTCACGGCGCAGTGACGGACGTGAGAATGCAGCCATGGCAGACACCAACCATGTAATCAATCATCCATGCCCCTCTGTGCCACTTGTCTCTGTGTGGGAGAGAGAGAGAGAGAGAGAGAGAGAGAGAGAGAGAGAGAGAGGGCCATCCAAACATCTCACACCCAGCAACCCCACACCCCCCCCCCCTCCCAGTTCACCCACACTTCCAGACCCCCTGTCTCTCCCCCCCCCTTGAGTCACCCCAGTGGCTCAGGCCTCCAGTACAAAAAAAAGGGAGTGGCCCAATTCTAGTCACGAGGACCCGAGCATCCAGCGCTAACAAAGGCCGCTCTGTTGAATGCTCCTGCCTCTATAGTGCGCGCCCGAGCCAGAAGCCAGCAGCCCGGAGCACCACGGTTGCTTTCCAAACCCTCACAGCCTCCCGCCCGAATATGCAACTGAGCAAATAGAAAGCCTGGTTCTGGGAGACTTTTATTTTCGAATATTTCCTGGTAAAAAAATCCTAACTTAAAAATAGACACACTGATAAACACCAAGATACAACAGCAGATACACACACACACACACACAGACATTGGCACGCAGTCTTAATAATGACGATTGCCAGCTGTCCTTTGAAAGGCGTGGCCCGGGCCTTGACAGCAGGGATGGGGGCACATGGTAATATCCCATGAATGTAAAACACACTGCCATGGTGCAGGAAGAGGCCAATAAATGCCACTGCTGGCATTTATCCACCCAACAACTGCTCTGAAATATGCCATTACATCATGGGGCTCATCGTGCCTGTTATTATCACATGACATAGCTCATATTTTCAATTTAACATAAACTCAAAGGCAGACCAGACTGGCTATCTTATCTTGCCAGGATGACTTACTGGTTTTTTAACAAATAAACACAGTTCCTGGGTTAGCTGCTGGAATCTATATAAGAGCTTTGTCATATAAGATATAGCATGTGTTTCTGTTTAAAAGGGTTGCTATTGTCCCCAAGAGATTACATTTATACATTCTGCTGGTTCGCATACACTAACACACTAGATTAGTGAAACATTTACATTTCATAAGTCTAGTTCCGTTGTCATGGCGAGTCTTTACGAGCTAACGCTGTGGGAGAGTTTGTATCAAGCCCCTGTGATTACATGGGAACAGCGCCAAGCATGACAGGGACCTTTCCAACCTCGGGATCATGCACAGAACCAGACAAACAGGATGTACACACAGTTCTGCGGGCTTGTCTGCTGTTAATACGCTGCAGACTTATTCCATTCTGCAGTGTGGAAGCTCAACAAAGGACTGTTACTCTTTGTCTATATCCGCAGGCAACAAGCTCAAGAGCCGAGCGTTAAAGCTGCTATCCAAAAATGTTTCCCTAATTAATATACGGTATATAATAATTTTGCAAGATTATTTTGTGTCATGCCGACATGCCGACAACATGTAACGTGACGTTGGCAGTCAGTATCATTCTATAGAGAGCATCTTATTGTGTTATACTTGACGGATAAAATAACAATCATTATTTAAAATAAATAATCAATAGCAGCTTTAATGGAACATAAAGTATTAATCATTGATGAATGCGTCGCCGCATAACATTTCCATGGCTACACTGCATTTACATTACCTCTAATGTTCTTAATAGCTTAAACATTGGAGACCAATATCTGCCCGCTGAATGTGAGAAAGTGACTGGACTGGTAACAGAATGTAAAAACATAGATCAATCGCCCATTCTGACAGCACGTCTGACCAATCTGCCGTGTCACGTGACATCTGGCTATATAGCTCATGTGGAGCTATAAATAAAGAGCAAAGTACAAGTCTAATCAAGCCGGCGCAGGCTGGCAGCTGAAAATCGAAAACTTCTGCAAACAGAGAGCGGGTTCTGTTGACACAGCACAACGTATGAAGTAGTCAGAGAAGTGAACCAGTCTGGTGCGCTATGAACAACACTGCCAACGGTAAATGTAACCAGGCAACGGCATGTGTTGTCCCCCAAATGGAAAATAAAGCAGGAAAACCGGTGAGGTCAGGAGCAGAATCCTGCCAGGTCAGTCCTTGGGCTAATATGATTTAAGTGTGCCTTGGACAGTGCCGCGATAGTCAGAATCTGGCCCGACACCACTGTCCTCCGGGCCTCATCACCTCCGTGGTTTGAAAAGTTTAGCAACAAATATACGCACAGTTCCAAAATGGTGAACACAAAACATTGGTTTGATGGGTTGCTGCTTTGACAAACTAGCTCATATAGAATATCACAATAATATCTTCATAGATTCCATACATGTCCATAATTGGAACTAAGAGACTACCAGACCGAAGAAAGAAGAGCTAAATATGTCCTTTTACATGCCTTCTTAAAAGCATTATATATTAAAAAACCTTCCTCCCTGCTCACTTCTCTGCCATCGCAAGATATCATCACCAGATAGTGAAGGCAAAAGATTAGGATTGGTGATCTATTTATTTGACTTTTTCCACAATATCCCTCTTTGTTGATTTGTACACACAAATGTTTCTCTCACATCTCTCTGAAATTATGAATGGGAAAATCAAGGGGGGCTATACAGTAGCACCTCTTGGCCCGTGGGTGGGTGATTGCAAGAACAGTGAGCAAGCTTTGTTTGATGTGTGAACAGACAGTGCCCAGGGCTGCAGTGCATTGTGGGATAGCATTAGAGGGTGATGACAAGGCCACTTGCTGCCTGGCGGGAGCAACCTTAACAGAGTGGGATCCATTAAAACAACAGTTCCAGTTCGTAAAAGGGCAGCTATTTGGATTAGCTACTACGTACCTAATAAGAAATCATACATATTCACTGACAGCCATCCAGTCATATATCTAATAAAAAATGTCTGCTATGTTTGAGAACATTTTTTTTTCCCCTCCACTCTGCGTGTTTCAAACCAAAACAACAACTTCTTTAATACACTGGCAACTGTAAATTCCCGACAGTTAAAACAATAATATTACATTTTTCCTTATCTGGGACTTCTTATTTCTTCCACTGCCTCGTACTTGGAGAAAACGTTTGCCTAACTACAAATGTGAAAGCCAGAGAATGTCCACGAGCTGCGGCCTTGGCCCATACCCAGGTGGTGAATTTAGGGATTACATTCATATTTGATGAGTGCTCCCCCGAGTGTCCTGCCGGTGTCCATCTGGACACCGGCAGGACACTGCAATGGTCAGCCCCTCTGTTAGATCAGTGCTGGGGTTAATGAGGAGGTCACAACCCCCACAGAGGTTACAACGCGATTTTGCGGGTCGTTGAACATCACTTGTGGTTAATGGCTGTTCATATAACATAATACAGTATATATTATGGTGAATCCAACCTTGAAAATGTTATAAATGTGATGTTATCTAGCACTTCTTCTTCTGTTGTTCTGCTGTAGCGTGAGTATATTAGGTGTATATATTCGTGGATGATGCAACCACAATGTAGGTTTTTGGAGCAGAGCTTGACACTTGGCCTTGTGCCATAGGAAATATGAAATTATGAGATGTTGCCTTCCTTTAACACTCTCCAATGCACTTATCTATTGCTTGGCTCGGGCGAGCTATATGGTGGCCAAAAGTGGGTATCTTCCAGGTATAAAGGTCGGTAAGTGGAAATAAACCGGTTGCATGCACAGGGATGGTTGCCTGGACAGTTAAAACGTTTGAGGTTATTTTTGTCTCTGGCCCATTTTCTCTCTCTTTATGCTGTTCAAGAATAGACACAGTCTATCCATTTAGGTTTGGCTTAGTCGCTGTTTGGACTGCTAGGGCTACTAATCCCCTGATCTCCCCACCAACTGGCAGCTCTGTCGAGAGCCCTCTCTGCCGTTACGATGGCATGAATGAAAAGGACCACCGTGTGTATTTGGGGGATTGAAAAACTGAAAAAATATATATATTGAATTACCGCTAACAATTATTCTTATAGATATTAACCGAGAGCAACGGTGTAAAAGTAATTATTTTGAAGATTATTTGATGGTGAGATTATTTAGACCATCTAGTTTAGACCTACTGACTGTTATATACTGTAGGTGTGGCTGCACTGGTGCATTAGTAGCATTTCCAGCGGCCTGTACCACTAGCAAATGTATTTATTATGCATTTATTATTACACTCTACCATTACATTGTGTTGTATAACTCTGAAAAGCAGCAAGGCTGAAGGGGATGTAAAGGAAATGAGTATGCCCGGTTAGGTGTGTTGTGTGTCAAACGGGATTAGCTACAGCACTATACGGCCTAGCTTATGTCCCTACAGACGCTCTTCTGCTATGCATGGCAGGATGCAGTGTCTGCTATAACGTCATGAGTGCTCTGGTTATGTCAGACAGCCTGACAGCTGGAGCAGCCTACCAGATTCCAAGGCAAATGCGTTCAAAATACCACGTAAAATATCTACATTGGGGAACAGCAATGCATCTGTCCTTGCGGCTACGAATCTGTGCTTGTTCATTACGTTATAACATTCCAGGGATGGCGCGCACCATGCTCGCTATTAACGTTATTCCTTCTACTACGAGAATCCCATTTGTCTCAATTCACTAGCAGTAAGATACAGTAATGAAAGACAGTGACATCGTTACTGTCCAGCCGGCATATATGCCATCTTCGCTTCGTCATACACTTCAGAGACATGGGAGGAAATACGAGCCCATGTTCCCCACCCTTCCCCTCCCTTTTCTCTTCCCACTGAACCGCTATTCGCGCGAAGCAACTAGCCGTGATTTCAGCAGGCTGTGGAAATGGAAATGAATGATCCAATATGGATTTGCCATTGACTGTGTGGTTCCACATTTAATGCACACGTCCTCAGCACGCGTAAGTAGGCATAAAGCAAAGAGACAATCGCACCCCAGCTCTGAGCACTACAGCGGATGGGCGGATGCGAGCAAGCATTTGGTCTACCAGTTGGCGTGCAAGAATACCCGGAGACCCACCGTCTAACAAAGAACACCCTCTCCACTATAAATGTTACCACTGGAACCACAAGGCAGCTGTCCCCTTACGTGTATCTTTGAACCGATAAGCACGGGCAAAAGCATTCTAAGAACCAGTCACTGAAGCCGTCTCTTAGTGGGAATCCTAAAACAGTTGTACCGAAATTGTTCCCCCCACTAAGATCGGTCCTTGTCCAAAATTTGACCAATCCCCTTCAGCATTAGACTATTGATATTAAATCATTGGTTTCTTAGTATAATGTGTTTATTGTCTTACGTGCATTTGCACTATTTTCTCTATCTGAACTTAGCCTATATGAACATCCCACTAGTTTGCCTAGTAGAGACGAATTACACATATTGAACCGTCATTTTGCTCAGCTATTAACAACTGCTTTTGTCTGATCGATAAAGAACAGGGCTGGGGAGAATGGAACAATTTCGGTGGGGAGAACAATTTCTGCACGACACGGGAGCACTTGTCGCAAAGATGCTGTAAAACCCATGTTAGAAGGCTAGAACCCTCCCTGTACCGCAAGATATAAATCTGTCATTTTAGCAGAATAGGCCTGTTTCATTTTTCAATCAGTGAATTAACGTTTTCTGTTTTGGTTTTTATAAACTAGTCAGTAAGAATGGCGGAAGATACATTTTAATGCAACCCGTGCAAACAGGTCATTTCTTCTGTGGTAGGCTAATAAGACCAAATGCCATGCTGTCAAATCACACTCTTTCACTGCTTTCCTTAGGCAAACATGAACGTGATGTAAATTTACTGTATATCTCCAACTCACTGTAATGCGGGGAATGTTCTTCTTTCCCTGATAGCCAGACATGTTCACTGTCCTGTCCTGTCCTCGCAGCGCCGTTGACCGCTATCAATGGAATGGGATGTTCGGATTCTGCGGCTCGCCGTTAGGGAATGTCGGTTACAGTAAATACGGTCAAATTCCGATTTAGATCCTTTTGTCAAAGGGAGGCTGCAACTGAAAGAATTGGGTCAAACTCTCTCAACTCCAAATCACGTCCTCCCCGTTCTCCGCCGATGCACCAAACCTTCAGACGGACTCAGACAAGAACGGCGGAGGAGGAGAGACAGAAAGGCCTGTCCTCCATGAAACCTACAGAGCATGCGTAGAACCCCGCCCTGCTCCATTGAAAAGCGAGGCACAAATGCAATCAATTTCTTTCCCAGCCAGGATTACAGAATGTAGGGAGAAAAGTTGAGAATTATGCAGACATTCGCTGAAATGTATACTCAAACTCTATTAAAACGGCACGTTTATGCCGGAATAAAGAGACAAACGTCACCAAATGCCATAAAAAGGCATATTGGAGATTATAGGCTATGATTGTCTGACTGGCTAAAATTAAAAATCTTCTTTCAATATCCTACAGCCTACTGTACACGGACAATGTTTTAAAGTTTTTGTTGTAGAAGTTTATATTTATATTGTATACGTTTTTTTGTATTTATTGAGTTATGATGTATATTAATATAGCCTATATTAGGCTAATTATGATTAGTTAGGTTAGTTACAGACATGGTCAATGAAAATGAACGATGTAATGATGTAAAGTAGGCCTTTAGAAAGATCATCTTTTTATTTTTGAATATGTGACTGTAAAGGGCCAAAGGCCTATTCCAATGGCTTAGCTGAGCCTAACTAAACCATCCAAATACATTTTCACAAGAGCATGCTTACTGTGGTGCAAAGTCCTAAATATGGCACTGTTTACAGACTTTGCTGTAGGCCTATTCCTCTATAGCAGTGCAGTGAATAAGCTATAAGAAAGTTGGCCTAGAGCCCTTTGAGATATTTTTCTGCAAGTCACTGCAGCTATGCTGTGTGTTATTGACAGCTACAGTAGCCTATATGCAACGACTTTGGTCACAGCACTTCTGTAACGCACTGGGCATACATTTTTCTGTTTAAATTATTGTGCGCCTCACCCAGAGCCATTAACAATCAATCGTAGACTACGATAAAGGAATGAGACAGACGGCAATAGGTCTAGAAATGTGTAGCTCAAGCCATTCCAAAGGACACGTGGATGGTTAATGGACATTTCTCTTTTGCTTTGGTATTCTGTAAAAATAGGTTCAAATGACAATGAATGATGGCAATAAATAGGCTAGCATATGGGCCGCTCCCTCTGGCTGTTGTGTATGTCGGCCGCCATCAGAGGCCATTACGTCACAGTGCATGCTGGGAAATGTAGTCAAACCATGTGGTCTGAGGTACTGCGCTTCATAGCTATAGCATCTGCAACTTAAATTGTCTATCTGCGAGCAGCATAGTTTTGTGTACACTGTAAAGAATATAGAATTTAGATTTAAGAATAAATTTTAATTTATGATTTAATTTTATGATTTTAAAAAGCAAGAAATAAAATGGCTACAGCAGGAAAAAAATCAAAGCAATAAATCAAGAAGGATGACATAGCATATTACCCTATAATCCAGATTTTGAAGGGTTTCTTTTCCAGTGCTCTGCCTAATCTCGACCTTTTTTGGTTGGGAGATGTCCGTCTGTCTGTCAATGACTCGTCCGTCACTCTTTCCTTTACCGGTCGAGAGGGAATCAAAGTCCAACGTTTTGCTATCCGCTGATCCCTCCACTGGACAGAACATGCCACAGAATTTCTGGCGGTGCCTGGGGCTTTCAGAGCTCATGCTTTTGAAGAAAGCTGGGACATCCCCGGTAGTCGACATCCTTGCAGACAGAGGCTTGCTTCTGGTTTCCAGACGCACCGTGTGTGATCAGATTCAAGTCTTGGACAGCCACCGCCTTGCCGGTTTCAAGTGCAAGTGGTGGAGAACTAAATGACAAACTGTAGTCTACTGCTGCTGAGAATGGAAGAACGCACCATAAATATGTGACGTGCAATAAACCAGCCTTACCTCGTGTCTCATGTCAAGAAACAGTAGCTTCAAATTGCTTACTCACGAATCCCAATCGCTGTCTCCTCCAAGCAAATCGACCACCTACAAGACAATACCTTACAGTCTGAATGTTTCCAAAAGATTGAGCGAGCCTGTATAGATAAACCTGCCCGCCTGTGTGTTGGATTACCTGTAGCCTGTAGCCTATACGGTGTGTAAACCCTTCCAGCGACTGGTGTGCTCAGGAGCGAATCAAAACTGACTGTCCGGAAATGATTCGGCTTTCTTTTGTTCTACGTAAACCCCTGTTTTTGCCTTTATAGCTCTAACCCATTAGTAGGTTGACCTAGCCTATATGATGTGACAATCTATATCCCGTAGATATAGATTGCTGGTAAATACAGCGAGCATTAGTCCAGAGGGACAGGGCACGTATAAAAACTAGAACAGGCTCCTAAATGTGTGCAGGGCGCTGTTAAGTGTAGGGTCAAAAGGCAAATAGCACCACGGAGAGTTCATGAAGTCACACCCCGCTCAACAATATAGGGCGCTGTCCATTCAGCACTCGGCACGGCACACTGACAGCACGTGTCTGCAAGCGCGCTACTCGTTGCGTTCATTTGAAGAATGCTCAGGTTACACGAGCGGGTCATTTCAGACCGTTAGGTGTAAAAGGTAGGGCGGCAAAATGTTGCTCTCTCTAAATGTGAGCAGTTGGACTACCCCATTCGGTTGTGCGTCAACTTTACCCTACCTTGCTACCCTAAACGATTGCAGCAGGTTAATAATGATAATGTTAGGCTACTATACCGTGTCTGTACAGCCAACTTAATCCTCGCAAATGTTTCTGTTGTAATAGCAAATGTAACAGCAAATCTCCTGTGATTTGCTATTACATTTTGCACATTCAATGATGAAACTGAGCAAACTAATTTCTACAAACTAACATCTCACAAAAGTATGTTCACCACTTAGTTGTTAATTTAATTCTCAGCGTATGAATAGGTGGTTAAGATATGGAGTTTACAGTTTATAGAGCAATAAAACAGTTAACACCGATCGCTATAGTGTACCTATAGCATCACATCTCTCCATGATTGGCCATGGTTGCACTGCACCCATGTACGGTTTCCATAACAACGTTCTGGCCAGCAGTTGGGTTTGCTGCTAGCTTCCTCTCCTAGGGTACTGTGGGGGCCAGTGTGTGTGGGTGGGCACAACAATGTTTCCTCAACAGAGGAGTCACCCACACAGCAATATTGAAGGATTCTAAAATGAATGTGTCCAAGACAGTGTGATCACAAACCCCCATACATGCCTCCACATAAAAATATTCTCTCGCCACTAAAGAGCGATTACAGGGCTAAAGAGGACGACTGGCAGTGTGCCAACGACAAAGCCGGACAGGGCATTTTGTGTCTGCTCCCTTGGCACGATAGGGCCCAGCTGTATTATTTAAAAATGTGTAAAACAACTGCTCTAGCATTTATATGAGGGGGAAAAAAGGCTTATTTTTTCTTTAAACATGAACTACACAAACAGTATAAAACTGCACTGTAAGTAAGCATTGCATACGTAAAAAGGAAAGAGAAACCAGATTTTAAAAGCTTGAATAAAGTGTGTCATGTTTGTAGCAGGTGATAATGCTAATTAATGTATATTACAGGTACTCTGCTTTATAGTGTACATTCTGGGTGGGTAAATGGAATCCGTCTGTGTAAATCGCAAGTCATCTGTTGTGCTCATTTAATAATCCTACACCTTCCCTATATGGACCCTCAGAACACCAATTCTCTGGCCAATCTGGAGGCAGCAGGTTTTGCGGCTCCTCCCACTGCAGTTGACAGGGTTGCCATGGGTTACAGGGTGGTGGCCAGTTTAATCCATCTACAACCCTCCAGTGAGACAACGCACCTTCTCCAGTAGCGAGCAGGAATCTCTTCATACAGCAATGCTGAGCTCCTCAGGTTCTGTCGCCATCTAAAGGTGGCTACATTTACATAGTATCCATAACAGACTGATGTCTCTTTATGGGCAATGTATTGACAATGCCAACGGGAAAGTGAAGCTCCACATTTAGCTCCATCAATAGTTTCGTTTACATGAATAGAGAGAGCAGGCCTGCTTAGATGCCGAGTCAGCATGGTGAACCATTGACATGAAGCCATAGTTACAGTAAACCGCATGCGAGTGTTTATACCAATGTTATGCTATATGTTATGATCAACCAAACAGTACTGTAAGATGTAGACACACTGGCATAAGGGAAAGGCATATGAAAAGGTGAAGACAATTTGTTCTAATTTTAAAACATAGTGTATAATATTAATTTCTGATTAATCATCTGATATACTTATACTGTACTTCCATATTTATATTAGATATTATACTATGATGATGAGTAGCACGTTCTTAAATAAAACAGCACGCCACTATATCTGCCACTAAGTGGCAGTGTTATTCAAATAACCGAATAACCAATAATACATTCTATCTTTAGACAAAAAGTTAGTGAAGGGCAGAGATAGCTCTATAATGAGAGCATTGTAGCTAAGTAATGTGTTCTTAAATTGGATTTTGTTTTTTGATGTGGCCAAATTGGAGCTATTTATAAATTGCTTTTAAGGGTCACAAAAGTACTATATACAGCAACAAAGGACCAATTTGGCTATATTGATTAAAAATAAAATAACACCCTAATATGTATTTGGCTCATTTTTCCAATTTATTGCAACCCTGTAAGCAAGTAAGTAGTTTAACACAAGTATCCTCTCATCGTAATCATGAAATAGATTTTCTTAAGGTCTCAGCTATTCACGCTGTATGACTTGGGCCTGCTCACAGCTTCTGGTGCTGGTATGTAGATCATGTTCAAACAGTATGGGGAGTGACAACTGGTGAGGGTGTGGAACAGAGGAGCTATAGAGCATATGTTCATACTAGGGGCCTAGTGTTACTTGGGCCCATACATACACGCACACACACTCCCAGTGTACACAAAATATTACTCACAGCCAGAAACTGCTTGATTCAGGAAATCTTTAATGACAAAAATGTTATCAATTTTCCAATGAAGAGGGAAAAAAATTAAAGCAAATATATCAATACAATAACTATTATCATACCATAGCAGTATGAGGGAAATCTTTCCTCCACAACGATTCTCCTTTCACATTAGGCCCCGACATCAAAATAATAATATCACACCTCTGTTTAGGTTCATGTGACAATATGTCCAGCTTTCAGCTAAAACTCCTGCACTATTCAAGTCTCCACATCACAAAAACAAAAACAAAAAAACGAGACAGAGAACAATCTGAAATACTTTAGCACATAAACACAAGCAGAAAACAGCTTTGTGGCACAAAAAAAACAATGCAGTATCTCTATGGCTGACATTGAGACCAAAGTAAACCCACTAGATGGTTAGGGGAATACTGAGGCACATGTTTTAACAGAGAAGAGTCTTTGAGGCCTCGACTCGACCAAAGTCTCTGTTGGCAGTTAGTTAGTGAATGCAACATGAGAAATTTGAAATAAGAATAGAGCAGTTGAAGATATCAGAAGCAGGCTTTAGTCAAATAGTGTCAAATGACTGGGGTTGGCTGCTTCTGGACAAAGAAGCAGTAAACTTAATGTCAGCTTGTTGTCAAGAAAAGTGTGCAAAATTGACTTCCCTACGATTGTCTACGTCTGACGCGTTCGCTTGCCCTATATTGAAAAACCCACATAAGTGGAGGCAAAGGATAATCTAAAACAAACCATAAAAATGTTTAAATACTTGTTGAACAAGATGAGGTCATGACAGCTACACCCGAAGTGCTATTTCAAACTGACCTCTGTAATACAATGGTCACTACTTTTGGGACCCTTCTTTCGAGATATCGCATTCAAGTCTGGCCAAGGATAACATACAGCTTTTCAATCATGCTGTAAAAGTACAAGAGCCATTTCAATCTGCTAGCCAAGTACTTGTGTTTACAAAGATAGTAGGGCCATGTGTAAGGTGTAAGCAGTAACAAACCCTCTCTTTACATCATTTGAAAACTCGCCATGGTTACCAATACCATCTACCTGTCCAAGATTACAATGTCCCTGAAATGTCTCGAACCTAAAAAAGGATTTAGTTTTATAAAATGTCAAAAAAAATATGCATGCAAGAAAGAAAATTAGTTTGCGCCACAAAAATCAACAGGGTGAATAAGTGATGACTTTCCTTTTTCCGATTAGAACCCATTAATCATTAATGTAACGATAAGCATTGGTTGAAATAAACAGCACTAAGCTAGAATAAACTCGCAAGGGAATGGTGGGTGAAGGATTTATGTCCACACATTTAAAGGTCTCAGGAGGTGGAAAAGACCAAACTACAGTAGGTCTGTGATATGCTGAATGGTAACGACAACATTGACGGCCAAGGAGAATGGAGACACAACTGAACTTGATAGGACCATACAGTGGTAGTATTCAAGAACCAACCACGAAATACTGTGTGTAAGTATACACTAAAGGGGTAAGGAGACCAACTTCTCACTTTGGAAATGATCTTTTAGATGAGGAACTGAAAAGATTTTAGTACATACACTCTTCATCACAGAAGAGATCAAGTATATGCCACATGATTTCCTGGCAGACAAATACTCCACCCGTGCAAAGTTTGTGGGCATTTGAAAACTTCAACTTCTAATTTAGGTCTTGTCATTAAATTGTGTAAAATAAATAAAATAAAATAAAAAGACAAGATCATCTAAAGTATTCACAATTATGAAATAGTAAAATGGCTACTTTTAAAGGCATGCTCACATTATCAATTCACATAGCAGGCTCTTTGAATCAGGGGGAATCCTGTTGGGGGTAGAGTGTGGGCCTACTAAACTAGGTGGCACCATCACAGGTGAACTCTCTCTTCTAGACTGGAAAGCTCTCCCTCATTAGCCAGTAATCAAAGGGGGACTGGCATGGTGAGAGGCAGAGCCTAGTTTGGTTTAATGCTGCGACCCCCTTCTAAATCAGCCACTCTCAATCTCCGGGCAAAGGGAAACATAACATTATTCAATAATCATTCCTTGAAAAGCGTATACAAATGAGTGAGGGAAACGGGGAAAGAGGGATATCTACAGACAGTCAGAGAAAGACTCGGTTAGCAAAAGGGTTAAGGAGAGAGAGGAAAAGGCAATGCATTGCTCCTGAGAACAAGTCATATCTCAGGGCCAGGGAGAGAGACAGGGGAAAGAGGGGCTGATGGGTAAAAAAGGGAGGGAGGGAGGGAGGGAGGGAGGCAAGTAGGAGGAGAGATGTGCATTCTTCTCGCAACAGCAAGTCTCCCCAGTAAGTCATGGCCACATCTCAGGCACTTCTTCTCCTCAGCTTCAGAAAGAGCTGGCGGGTGGTGTGGTCAACCTTTTGCCGATGTAGACTCTGAAGCAAACAAAACAGGGGGGATTGGAGGGTGGGTTACAATCAAATGTGTTAACAGCACCGACCTGCTCTGCTTACTCAGTGGAAACGGTAGAAGAGAAAGCCTGTTGCAAACAGTGCCCCCCACGCAATGGCCGCACAGGGTGGTTTCAGTAACATAAACCCAATACTGTGTGTGTGTGGGGGTACAAAGAGACTTTCACTGATCTGGGATCCTGTTTAAAAGGCTCCAGCAACACAGGCCTCGGTTGCTAGGCTGCCAAGTAGTAACTGGGAACTAGCTCAATAATCTCTCTTGTGAAGTGCTCTTATTTTTTACTTCCCCTGCATGTGTACACTGCTCTCTAAACAAACCTCACAAAGCAAACATTCCTTGTATAAAATCCACACTTCCCAATCAGACAGTGTAAATGCGGCTGTTATAAGTAGTGGTGTAATGAACTTCTCTTGGGTGTCACTGCTACAGTAGAACATGTTTAATACAGAACCCGTGGTTGTTGTGACATGCCTACAGAGCAGAACGGTCCTTTGAGAGAGGACAACCTGATCAGACAGCAGGTGTGGAGCATTTAAGTTGGCAGCTGCTCCACAGGCCTGCTAGCGAAACAAACATTAGCGCAGAAGAGGCGGCGCAACAGCCTCTGCTTTGTTAGGGTTTAGCACCCCCTACTGGGCTGTAGAACGCGCTACAGACCACCAGGTTTAAATAGAGAAAACACATTTAAATCTTTGAGAATAAACATGAGACATAAATGAACAAGTACACACTGAAGCAAAACAAACAATAACAATAACAAGCACAGCACATCATATGTAGATTATATTTACATTTACATTTAAGCATTTAGCATAATCTGTCACTTTTATCCAAAGCGACAGATTATACACACACAGAAACTATTACTAACTCACCCCAGTCCCAGAGCAAGTATGTGTGACAGTAGCAGCGATGGGATGAAGACTTTGAGGAACTCGGCAGAAAAAATGCCTCCTTTCTTCATGGCTCCCGTCTTCCTCATGCTAAGTGTTACAGAGCGCCGAGGGTGGCGGAAGTGGAACTCCCTGCGGGAATAGGATAGGGTCTCAGGAATTTGTTCAAAGACACTTCTTTTCCAAAAAAGCTTTAACAGGTCTTTTCTAAATGGCAGGCATTTCACACGGTGTTTGCCAAAAGTGTTGCCTAAATACAGCCAACTGGAACGCTTAAGATTGTCACTTCAAAACTGTAATTGTGTTCATTTTTATGTTTCACAAAATGTTATGGTTAAAGTAAATTCCTGTTCCTCATGAAAGGCCAAAATAAATGCAGGACTGACATCTTAGTTTTCGTACATTTCTCCATGATGGACACATTCTTAAATTAAGTTTTAGATTAAGTTTTAATCTAATAGCTCAGTGAGGGGAGGGACTTACTTGGGGGGAATGTTTTCTGGTCGACTAGACCAGTCAGCAACCCAGTCTGAATCCTTCATGAGAATGTCCATGTCTCGCTCTTTATCCACAACATCCTCTTCTGACTAGCACATCCGCACGGACACACACACACACACACACACACACACACACACACACACACACACACACACACACACACACACACACACACACACACCTCAATTTAGAAAACTCGCCTACTGGTAACCACTAAGTCCATAATGTCTGGCCAATCCTCCAGAACAAACAAGAACATGACCTGTGTGTGTATGTGTGTGTGTGTGCGCGTGTGTGTGTGTGTGCGTGCGCACGTGCAGTTGCCATGGGCCACAGACAGTCATTGACAACTGTATTCATTTATAAAAATAGAAGCCATTAGCATTAGCAACAGAAGCCAAGCCACAAGGATAGTCATTGAGACACATTCTATATTTAAATGTCATGTCTCAATTGAACATAGATGTTGCCCTTACAAAGCTCTGTATTACATGGAAATACTGCCTCACCAAACCACAACCAACACCAAAACAGAACTACTGCTGGGCCAACACAGATACAGCATCTACAATGGGTGTGGCTGTGTCTCCGTGGAAACTACTACTGATGTCGCCATGGCAACAGAGTGGCGAGTGCAGATTCTTACTTGGCTGTCTCTCCTGCTCGTCACATCCACGTCGAAGATGATCTGTCCGCCATCCTGGGGGCTGTGGGGTCTGGGCGGGCTGGCAACAAAACATAACTCATTATTAGCAGGGCTGGGCAATGAGTTTATTATCACAATATATTTTTCACATAGTATTTACTTCTACTACTACTACTAATAATACTCATTACTATTAATAAGGCAATTATTAATAAGCTATACATTTCAATCATGATATATAACTTTGAAAAGTATTTAAAATATGCAATAAACAATGGGTTATTATGATTTTTGCATGAAATCATGAGCTAAATATAGTCTTAACAGGCCATTACTCCCACACACATCCTTACTAGAAACTCCTTACGCATTATTTAACAGCCTAAATCAGACTTGACATCACCTAACCGACACCCAATCCCAACACAGCTGTAACTGATTAAGAACCCTTGAGCAAGACTAATCCAGGAACACGGCTTGTTGTGGCCTCCTCCTGCACTCTGACCGCCATACTGCAAGTACACAAACATGCATTTTAGGCATGTATCAAACGGAGCCATTAAATACTTTTAGGATCTCAGGAGGTGTTTTTAATGTATATAGTTATTAGAGAGAGATTTAATAACTTTTATAAATACATTGCTATAACAGGCATAAGGTGACTCATTGACTTCCCAGCTATGTGGATTACAGGCAAAACAAACAGTGTTTGGAGGGTAAAGAGAAGGTTCCAGATTTCAAGCATATCCTTAGGAAATGGGGAGTAGAGAAGAGGTCAACACAACACCACACAGATGCTGGTAATCAAAGGTGAAAGAGTAGTTTATGCACAAAGCTGGGTTTACCACTGTAGTTTCACACTGTTGGCAGTACTAGTACAGTATATACCAATATGTGTATGCATATGAAATACGTTAGCCTTCATATCCGTACACATTTTTGTTATCATTGCTAATACAGCCTAACCAAAGACTGAGAAACTGTGACAATTGGTAATATAACCATTGGAACATTTAGTTGACTAAATCAAAAGTGGGTCCATTTGAAAATCGATAACACTCACTTAATGGAAGTTACTGAATTCCCCCATCGGGATGAAATATATTTGATCGAGCAATGTTATATTACTTTTAAAAGCAGAACAAACCATGAAAAACTAATAGACATATGGCTGCCTTTGAACTTTTTGGCAGGCTGGAAATCCCAATTTAATATTGTAAATATCCTTCTGGATTAAATGCTACAAAACAAATTAAGTTAACTTTCTGACCCAAAAACAAAACAATGCTGGTTTGGAATAAAGTAGCTTTCTTTATGTAGACCTTTGTTTGTGGTCCCCAGGAGGACTATCTTAAGAATTAGCTCTTCCATTTGTGTATGCAAACACATAGCTACATCTTAATGCATTTGTGTACATAAGATTGTCTATAGAGGCTGTCAATAATGGCCAATACACCAGTCTAACACCAGTCTAACAACTGGCTAACACCCGGCCAACACCCATCAAACACCAGTCTAACACCAGTCTAACAACCGGCTAACACCAGTCTAACACCAGTCTAACAACCGGCTAACACCAGTCTAACACCCGGCCAACACCCATCAAACACCAGTCTAACACCAGTCTAACACCAGTCTAACACCAGTCTAACACCAGCACTAACCTGTCACACGAGGAGTTACTGCGGCTGGACTCGTGCTGAGCGTCCAGGAGGATCTTCTCCATGTCTCCATTGTGAATAGAGGAGGACGAGGGAACGTGCTCCAGGCCTCCCACCATGGCCTCCTCTTCCTCAACCTGGGGAAGGGGCAACAGACTGGGGGCTTGGCCCCCCGCAGACGACGGGCTCAGGCCGGCCGCCGTCCTGTTCATCTCCAACTCCACCCATGAGCCTGCAAGAAGGACCGACGGCATCTTATGCGCCTGTATGGATTCACATTTGTGTAATGATGGAATACAACCCCTTATATAAGCCAATAGGAAATATATGGCAATAAAGCTGGTGAGGTAAGAGGTTTAATTCCCACCTTGGCAGCATATAAAATATACTCGCATAGTTGCTTAACCCTCTTCGGGCAACGTTATGCTAGTGGGAGGCAGTTTACACCAGACACTCGGTTGGAATGAAAATTCATGTTTTTTATATTTTGGGGAAGCATATGCACCAGTATGAGACAATACAACAATACGTAATTACACAATTTCCAGGGTTGTAACTACTAGAGAAAGGTCAGCACAGTGGTTTTACTTCACAGTGGTGCCTAGGTTGTATTCGGATAAAAGTCTAGGCCTAAATGAGGCCTATAATTATAAATGAATTCTGAAACACTTTTTTAGACATTGATCTAAGAATATGGATAGATAACTAGTTTGGTGCAGGTGAAAAGTCAGTGCTTTACTGCTACACCAATTATGGCAAGCATGTTTGTGGCTAAAACTATAAGCATGCAAAAGTAGGATTACATTGAACCCTCAAATATGGCGACATAATACAGTCACCTGATAATTTTCAAAGACTTATCGTATCTTGAGGCCAAATAACAGCGTTCTGCTGAAGGACAAGAGTAGCACAGCAATCCTATTTCTTTTCAATATTTGTATTCAATCAGTCATTTAATCTTTGTCCACAGTAAACCACATCACAAATTTCAAACAAGGTGAAAGAAGAGGTGACAGAAAAGACGGACAGTCTGAGAAAGGTTAGAGAAGCTTCTCCTGAGCCGGTGGCTAGTCTAGCCTCATCTCTGTTTATGGCTCAGTGGTGAAAGCGCAATGAATTCTGTCTGTGTCGTGCTTTCTAGACTGTGATATACAACGACCCCCCCTGCCTAGTCCTTGCCGCTACGTGATATCAGGCATGGAATGGTAGCAGGAGAGGCTCTGTGGGGGGGGAGCAAATGCCGAGTCAGAGATAAACACCTCACCAAGTGACACACTTTCCCCTAAAAGAATAAACACAAAACAAAACAGGAACACCCTAAATTGGTCACGTGATCCCATAAGTGGAAATAAACGCTTCTCAGTGGGCTGAAACTCCCTGGTCAGTCAGTAAAGCCCCCACCCTCCCCCCAGCGGACACCCCTCCCCTCCCGGGCCTCAACTCAGCCACCGCTCTCAGGATTACGCTGTGGACTGCAAGCCAAGCCACGGTCGACAACCCTTTGTCTCTGCCGCATAGACTAAAACCACGTTGCCATGACGCCAGTAAGGCCGAACATTCTGGCCTGGGAGCCGTTATCAGCTGTTGCATGGGTTTAGAGGAAAGCCGAGGGAGACGGCCATGTTGTGACCTCTCTACCTTGATCAGTTGAGATTGAGGCTCCGACAGGAGGTGGGTTAGGCTTTGCTAGTCTCAAGTGTCCAGGTGCTAGGAAAGAAATGTTCTAAGCACACAAGGGTCGGAGATCCAGGAAATAGCCTGAGGAGAAGCACTGTCTCAGGCAGGGGAAAAGCCACCCAGGCAAGTTGTAATAAATGTCTCACAACTGTTACAATCTCCTGTGTGTCCCTGAGAATAAAAATATGTCACCATCCCCGAGAAATATTCATCTTAATTTGTCTTACACTGTGGTCTGAGAATCTGTTATTTCAATAACAAGACTATGGAAAGAAGAGGGGGGGGGGACTTGTCTTTTGGCCTTTTGGAAATAATATACTGAAATGAGCATTAAACGACTAACATAGCATTCTGCCTACACTTTCTGAACAGAAGCTATACATCATTTGACTATTCATCAGTTGGCATATAAAATAGTGTAGTGAACAAATGGTTCAGATCCGGTGCCAATTGTGATTTAGAGTCACTCAACCACCTATAAAATTTATCTTGGCCTTGTTTATCCTACATAAAAATGTTCTCCATGCGTTTAAAAACAGCTGTCTGTCGTCCATAAATAGTAAGGTGAAATGTCCACCCCCCACAGAGTGGTAAAGCTGTTCCACTTGTGCTTTCTAAGTATCCCCTTTTGAGTGAGGTAAAAAAGCGTTGTCTGGTATGTGTACACATTTAATAAACATGCCTTTGTTTCCTTCTCTGGTTACCCATGCAAGCAAAGGTCTTTAAAAATGCACAGGTTGCCATAGTCTAGAAACTCTATATGTGGCTGTAACGGGCGAGCAGACCATGTCCGAGGCATTTACATTTACAGCATTTAGCAAATATTTTTATCCAAAGCGACCTACAATGAGTAAGCTACATTTGTCAATAGCTGAATACTGTAGGTCATACACAAGTTATCGTAAGCAAACAACATTATGTTCGAATAATGTGGTCAATCTGTTTGTCGGGTGTGGTAAGAGGACTTCAAAATGATCAAAAAATATTTTTTGTTATTTTTAATTGTGGGAGTCATGGTTTAAAAAGTTTGTAAACCGCTGGTCTATAACACACATTGACATTCTCATTCGCTCTCAAAACTAGCTACTAACTACGGAATTTGCCAATGGAATCAAACTACATGGTATACACAATAGACTGCCACGCTGTGGTTTGATGTTTAAACAGAAAAAGGTTAACAATATGAAGTTATTTCAGTTTCTATGGCTGGCTGGCTGGTTGTAACCCCCCCCATTTTTTTGTCTAGTCGGACTTCTTCCATTTCGCCTTGTTGACAACGCTTCGAACCCTCCTCCATAACAGCATGTTCATCACTGATTGGTTTACTTGTTTGTCAGCCAAATGATAACACTGCCTTCTGCAATGCTATTGGTCCAGCAGATGTCAATAAACAAACGGAACATACTGTCCTCACTCCTCCCCCAAGCCTTGTGTATCTTAATGGCAAAAAATAATCCAGATAAAAGATTTTAACAGTTGGAATCCAATTAATAGCTACATATAACAAACGACCGAGTGGACATTCAACTTTCCTACTCAATAAACTGAATGACAGGCGTTTGCGGCGGAGCATTTCGACGGTATTTACCATTTAGCCCAGAATCTCCGTGGTTGTCTGTGGAAGTGGCAGCAGCGTCGGACATCGTGCCTATTGAGTAGGGTGGCTTGCATAAGACTGTCAATGCAACACAAGCACTCCCTATGCACACAATCACATGTGCGCTCAGACGCGTGCAAAAACGGATCAGTCTACTTTTGTTGTGTTGATGAGAGCAGCTACGAACCCGCTTGTTTGTTTTCGTTAGCTGGTCCAGAAGCAGTGGGCAGCCCAGATCTTCCTGGAGCTGTATGATGACGTCAGAGCTCTCCCTTTGAGATCAACGACGGAATGACAAATTTCGAAAGCAGGCTGTAAAACTAAAACTAACGAGCCAGTCTGTCCCCGACTGTGTGATGAGATTATTGGAAAGGGCGTTAACAAGTGGCAGTTACATCTTGGGAAAAACAAACAGGATTTTCCGCTGTGAACGTGCAAACATGCACATAGCCACACGTGATCACTTGGATACCACACGCGTGTGGTGTATAATATTGAGAGCAAAGGGAGCTGTTAGTTGGATGACGCACAACCCCAAATGCCTTTAGGCCTTTAACATTTATATTGCAGCAAGGGTATGCGCATCCTAAACTGAAATGATACCAGCAAATGAATGGGCAGCCATCACAACCGTTAAAAAGTAGTTCCTTTATTAATTTACCTGTCATAGATTTAAATGTTACTGTATTTATTATAATTACTGGGGACATCAATATTGCAGGGGACAGACAGTTTAAACGAGAACATCGACAGATGTAGTATTTAGTTCATCTTTGTGTACCATTACATAATAATCGCAATGTTGACAGTAGTTTCAACATCTTAAGTGCCTCAATGCCTCCAAAAAATTGCTTTTCAATATGTGGTCTAGAAATAAGTACATAAAACATAAGTACTTTTTTTTTTTAATGGTGCAATAATCATGTCCAGTGTCAAGGAAAGTCTGAGACCATATGGCACCCATGAATAACACAAACAACACATTTTACCTTTTGTGAAATACTGCTTTGTCGTTTTGATATAATGGGAAGACAATACTTCAGAGACCGCTCCAGAAAACCGACTGAGGTCGAAGTTCTTAAAATGGCAAAACCATTACGCTGTAACATTTGTTCCTTTTATAAATAGGAGTCGACCTCTCTGAAAAAGCGAACTTTTTTTGTTTTGTTTTAATATATATATATATATATATATATTTTTTTTTTAAACGCATCATTTGTGAACTACATATAAAGGAAGAGTGAGTTGTAACAACCATGTTTTTTTTTTTTTTTTTAAACACAACGGTAACTCCCTTCCAGAGTCAGACCAGTGTGACCACCCTTAGCGGAGGCACAGTGATAAGGAGTTATTACTAGACCTGGCTCAGTCTGGGATCTATGGAAAGAAAATACTGCTATTGTAGAAAATAAGCATAAGCTGAGGTGCTGCTGTCTACCATCAACAGTGACAAAACAGAGAGAGTGTTGATTATAGCTGGGTTAAGTTCATCAAAGGGAGGCATCAGTCTTGTAGAAACACGACAGTAAACCGGGATTATTTTAGAAACCATAACAATGGTTTTCAGGGGTTTAAAACATAGACAAAGAGACAGACTTGTGACTTACTCAAAAAAATTAATCATTGTGGCACAGGACAAGATGTGGACAAACTTAACAGAGAAAGGGGTCATTCTAAGAGCTCTGATCTCTGCAGTCTTTAAAACCATAAGTGCGTCAATTCTGTTACCAGACATTTAAATAAAACTTAACTATCCCCTGCTACCCTGGGTCAAGAAAGGGCAGGTGGGCTAAAACGAATATTAAAAAAAGAAAAACAAAAATGACAATTGGCATGAGTTATCACTAAAAGTATAAGAAGGCAGGCATCACTGTGCCACAGACAGGCTGATGGCGGGCAAGAATGAGGATTTATTTGTCCACCTCTGGTACATGGCAATGTCTGGTCATCCACTAGACACATACAGGGTTGCAGGTGGTCACTGTGACACCACAGAACGTCCTGGACTAGACTGAGAGGCAGTAGGCAGTGCGCCCCGTGTCAAGAAGAAGGTAGATACGCCAGCTCTCTCTGGTTAGATCACCTTGTCCTGGAATATGTAGAGGTTATTGGTTGTTGCCACGGCTATGATGTTATCTTGGGGATGCCAGGCGGTGTGCAGGATCTTCTTGTTGAAGTCCAGGCTGTCCACGCTGATCTCGTCCTTCTTGCGCTTCCCGCCGGCGCAGACCTTGCGCGGCTTCAGGCCCTGCATGGGCTTGCTGTTCTCCCGGGACGCCTCGAGCGTCATGTCCCGTCTGTGGCCCCGGTCGAACATTCGGAAGAAGTTGTTGTACGAGCCAGTCATCACCACGCTGAGGGGACCAGAGAGGGGTCAGACAGGGTTTCACAGGGAATGGCAGGAAAATAACCCAAAAGGCATTCATTACCTGTCATTTCCATTCCAACAGCATTCAAATTTGTCAAAGATGCAGTCGTTCTCGTAGAGTGAGCACAGCTTGCTCCTCAGGTATTCGTGAACCTATGAGGAAAGATGGGTTCAAACGGTCTAATCAGCCAATGGTAAGTGTAAGGTCCAAATGTGTTTTAACTAGTATGGAACGAGGAGCACATGCAGGCGTTGAACGCTAAGTGTGTCTTGCCAGAGATTTTTTTTTATGCATTTAAAAAAAAAAAATTTGGGATGCTGATTAGTCATTTGTTTTACAGAACAGCTTTTCTGTGCAACTTAACCTAGTGGTAAAATAATACACTTGTTAGGGCATCATCTAGTGGACATTGTTAAGAACTGCAGGGGAAAGCATCAGAAAGGGTGTGGTCACAGCAAAGAAAAACCCTCTTTGTAGGTAAAGAACGGCCTTAAACAAGCATTAGACAAGTACCCTGTCAATCTGGGAGGGAGGATAGTCTAGTGGTCTGGGAGTTGGACTCCCAGCCAGAAGGTCGTGGGTTTGAGCCCCAGAGTTGGTCTACCTGTAAGCATCCTTGAGCAAGATGCCTAACCCCTACCTGCTCCATGTAATAGCACCATGTTTGGATAAAAGCATCTGCTAAATGCTAAATTGTAAATCGTAATCTACAATCTATACCAATGTTGTTACTTGACCAAAATTATTTAATTGTTCTCAACCAAGATTTAAGATAATCATTATTTCACATTATGATTTATAATCCTTGTATTAGCAGCGACACTGCACATCACAGGTGAGACTGATGAGCCGAGGTAGAAAGAAGCTTCTCCCGGTCAGCCCGTCTAGGCCGGTCTCACCTGGTAGGTCTCCACAGGCCTGCGCTCCATGTTCAGGTCCCAGATCTTGACGGAGAGATAGTCTCTGGTCATCATGTAACGCCCGTTGTGGCTAAATTTGACGTCCGAGATCGAGGATATTATCTCAGAGAAGAAGGATCTATTACTGGGATCTTCAGGCTCCTCGAACACTGGACAACACAGACACAATATAGCAGTGACGGTATATTACCACTAGAGAAAACCACTGGATTACCCTCACACGCAACTCACATTTGGAGTGCTTATCGCATAGTGCGGACGCCCTCATGTCACACAGGCGGATGGTGCCCTTGCTGCTGCTGTAGACAAATGTGTTGCACTGGTGTGGGTGGAACTCGGCTGCCGTGATCACTTCCGTCAGCTCCTCCATGTTGGCTGGCTTTATGTCAACAATATCTGAAGAGCGCGAGGTCAAGAAGAACAAACGTTCCCCCGAGTAACGGGGAGATGGGCGATTTGGCAAGGACATTGGAAAAGCATGCATGCAAGTCGTGACCAATATAGATTCTCTCTGTAAGCGGACAAAATGAAGTTGAATGACTTAGGCCTGTACAGGACCATTGCACGATTAATAAGCATTATTACTAACTGGATGATTATCAATCATTTTATAAACAGCAATGCAGCAAATTCTCTTGCAAATGAACACAGAGGTACTGCTTCAACTGGTGCACAGACTAATTTAGTTTTTGGCAAAAGAGACAAGAAAAGCATATCTGATTGGGACAAAGTGAAAGCACTTTCTGTCTGACCTCAATTCAGTCTTGCCCATTATAAATGGGACTCTGCCCTTAGAGGGAAAGGGAAAAAAGAACACCTCCACATCAAGTGGCATTTTCACCTTCAAGCTGAAAATGTATCAATATATTCCCCTCTCATTTTAGTCGAATCAAGAGGATTTTACATGACAAGATGTTGGTTGGCTAAATGTTTCCACACACACGCACACACACACACGCACACACACACACGCACACACACACACGCGCGGATACTGAAACTGCGGTCAGTGATCTCCAGGTGCCACAGGTTGATTCTAAGGTCATCTGCAGACAGATAAGTCTCGTTGTCACTGTTGACGGAGATTGAGTTGATGTGGTAGGTGTGGGCATTAGCAAACACCCTCCGCGGGCTAGCCTCGACCATCAGGTCCATCGGCCTGAAAACTGGCACCTGAAAGAGCAAGGAAATCCGTGACATGTCAATGTCACGGTAATGTATCCTGTTTGACAGACAGTGTATGTATTACCCTCGTATGATAAACTGACTTCACTATTGGAGAAAGTGGGTTCAAAAGCACCTAAAAATGTAATGTGCAGTCCAGCAGCTTCCCCACTAGGTGGCATACATACTGCGAGCACCACAACTGAGGCCTAATGTCCTACAAAATTTTCCATTAAACTTTCCCCCAAAGGATCCCATTTGTCTCAGACAGGAACGGTAAAACAGAATTTCTTCTCAGGCACGAGAACAAACAAAACAACCCGCATGTTAGCTGAGCAATATGGTAGACAGCTTCTTAGGGATATCTTAAGATTGACAGGGACTCACCCGCAGCGACGTGACAGTGCTGAGGTCTCTATAGCGACCATCCTCCTCTTTGAGGTTGTAACCTTCGGGTCTCTTGTCTCGTTCACTGATTTTCCACAATTTAATAGTCTTATCTGTTAAGGGGAAATGTTAGCAGTCAGCATATGGTAATTGTACATAAGCCAATGCCCATTTACATGCAAGACGCGTCATTAAAAGACACAATACATAGATTGCCATTTAACTGGAATTTAACTTGTACTTGCTAGCAATGAAGAATCAATAGCTTTCTAGCCTAGCAGCCCTACCTCTTGGTTTGGAAAATACATGCCAATATACTATAGTGTTATCACTAAAGTAAAATTAAAGGAACCTTAATAGTCAAGGAGCTCTTTATATTTCAAAATAAATAAAAAAGTCAATGATATACATGCAAGAACTACAACTAACCATTTGTAGACAAAAGGAATTGGGAAGCATTTTTCTGAGGGAGCCAACGTATTTTGTTGATCTTCTCTTCTATTTCCAAACTCTTCAGATAGTCAAATTCAGGCTCATGACTCTGGAAAGTGCTGTAAACATTATATTCACTACGGCACTGAGGGTGACTCTTATTCTGTTGGAACGAGGAGAACAAATGTTAGGTAGGAACAATTAAATACGATTTTTAAATATCTTAAAAACTAAAAACAAAACAATTTAAAAGCCTTTAAAAGGATTTTGTCCTCCAACAAAACATTGAATGAACCACTGGGGTAAAAGAATCAAACTTTCCAGAAAACAGCTGTACCTCTATTTCCTGTTGAAAAATCACTACACGTCCCCCCTTGTCCCCTGTGGCAAGCAGCTCCCCTGAGTGGTTGAACTCAACTGTGGATATAATGTCAGCTGAAAACACACACACACACGCACACTTAACTGGAGCACTTTTAGTAATATTTTTATGAAATAAACAGGACAAGCCATTTTAGTACATCCATTTGAAAGAGGGGCTTGGTTCACTTAATCCTGGGTAGGGCTAGGATTTAAATGGGTGTCTAGGAATCAGCACCAACTACATGGATGAGTGTGCATGTGTGTAGGAGATGCATAATGATGCTAGTAGTGGAACCTACATGTCGAATAGAAAAGGATCAGTAACCTAGTTTCCAACCCCCCCCACAAAAAAGGACAACAGTGCCTTCTGACAGCAGCAGAATGGTCCGTTTAAAAACAGAAGTTGTGCAAACATTCACAAACTGATGTATGACCCTTTGTTGGCCATTGAAGCAGAAAGCCAAGGCAGTTTAAAGGTTTCTGTAGGACATATTTGGACTCACTGTACTGTGTACTCCCCAACGTCTAATATGTGGGGTAATGTGTTTGTCAATACGATACAACACAACTAAAATCCATATTTTAAAAATCATACCAACATCATATTTTACAAACGGTGTCGTGGGCTGAGCTAACCAGGACACTGCACAAAATATGCCCAATAGCATTTGCTTGTCTTCATTGTTTAACCCCCAACACAAACTGATGTGAACCCAGCGTAGTTATTTGTTTGAGCGGTTTCAACTGATGTGAAACATGTAATGGAACAACAACGATAGTAGCAGACGATGTTTGTTTCATCCCATCTTACTGGTATTTTGTGGGATTGACATCTGGCGACTGGTAAGGCCACTACATTATTCTAATGTTTGAGGAAAGTATTTTTGGAAAACCTTGACCTTGGCAAAATCATTTCACCAACTGATGCACTGCTTCCATGAAAGGAATACACCTGCCAATGATGGCCAGATCTATATGCTGCGTCATTCAAATATTGCATTTTCCATAAGCGAAGGTGTTGCATTAAAAACACACTGCACACCACCCCGAATGTTTACACATGGCAACAGGGCCATATACATGTCAGCGTGCAGTGAAGGACCTGAAAATAAATGTAAGATATGAAAATAATTGACTAAGAGTCAAAGCTTTACCAAGATAAAATTGTCAGCACATGTTAACAAAAGGTGTCCTAAGTGTTTTGTACACTTGGTGTTTCAAGTTATACAATACAAGGCTAGAACAACTGTGGAAGCTTGGAAGGACCATAGTTGCTGCTCCAGTCGTTTCAGTGAACTAAACAATTAGAAAAACAGAAACTCAGAGTATACAAGCGCTGATCCTGGCAAGATCATTCTTACCTTCAGCTACGTCATCGTCAATAGCTCCTTTCACCTGAGAGAAGCACCACTGCATGTCATTACTCCCACCTCCTGTGGAAATGAAGAACATCCCAGTGAATGTTGACCATTGACAGAATGGCGTGCACAGTTTGAATCTCATGCCTTACTGTGACCAGACCATAAATAAATAATCAGTAATCAAAAGCGAATAAAAAAGCGCAGTGTGCACTCTTTGCCAATAGTGTATATTGCCCAATGATACAACATAACAGAAATTCAGCCTACACCCTGTTCTTGTAGGTTTCTCATTGAATTACTGTGAATAAAAAGATACTATTTGTCATTGCGGGAATCATTCATGGTCAACCGATGATTATCTCTGCTCTGAATCAGAAGTATTGGGCTTAACACCAGAATAGAGTAAGTACCAGTGTGTCTGCATCACTGTCATTCTTGGTTGCATTCATCCCTACAATGATGAGTGTGCAGTGTCCTCCACCCTTTTTGACATTGACACTTATGACTATACCTTACCATGTTGCCTTAACCTTTCAAAAAGGGAGCTGTGCGAGCTGGTCTTTAAAGCATGTTTTCTCCTTAATACAAAATTAATCAGTCTGCTTAGGGGAGAGATTCTCAATCTACAAGAGAGAACAAGCTTTATTTAAAAGGTGAGCATTCTGCCAGCCACAACACAACCTCTTAAAAGAAACCATGCTCACTTGTCTCAACAAGTTTTCCACTGACAATGCTCATTGCATAATGTAATAGGTTGAATTCCGCATTTTTTCTTATGTGACAATTTTTTATATTGCACAATTAAACTATTTTGATTTGTTGATAAAAACTAATAAACTGCCTAACATGCAGGGTAACTGGAGGAATAATATTCAGTTTAGCTACACTATAATGACACTACTTCTCAATGTAATATACCAGATTGGATAAAAATGAATACCTTCTGCATTCTGGGAAGTATAAACAGACATTGGATCAACTGATGCAGATCCTGGCCATCATGGATGAAGCAACCCTGCTCTAACCGACCCCTTTCTTTGATTTTCCCATTATGATAGAATTAAACATCTTATGGTATATGCATTACTGGCGTCCGGTCTAGCGTGTGTGCAATGTCAAAGTTAGTGCTAACGTTAGCAGGCGTGGTTTGTCACATTTTAAAGCACGTTTAAAAAAAATTGTGGATGGGACTAGTAAACGACACCACGCCTATTTCATAGCGTTATAACCCGTTTTATTTGGCAGCGTTCCTTCCTGTGCGTTTAAAGTGAAAATGTGGACGCATGCAAGGGGAGAAAAACATGTATACTATATGTTAATGTAGCTTGCTAGCATCGTTAGCATAGCTCCCCTACTCTGCAAACGCCGGGCCAGTAACAAATGAGCAATATCGTTAGCTGCCGAGTGCTTAAGCTTGCTATTTAGTTTTAGGTTATATAGAAATGTCAAATACATTCTGATGATAACATAGATAACATAGAAAAGTAATAGGTACGCCGATATAAAGATCTTGATAGCTATGGATGACACAGTCGGTAGTTTGCTGGCTAGCAGGGCTAACTTACTTAGCTAACGTTAGCTTAATTGCAAGGGTTTCGCTAACCAGCAGAATAAAGAGCATTGGGAAGCCAGACGACAGTCTGTTTCCTAAACCACCGTATTAGTAGTAACTGACGAAATTACGTGGTAAAATGTGTTTTGCCCCATTTCCATTACCTGCCATGGCGAGAGAGGGGGGCTTGTCTCCCAGTCAGTCACGATCTTGTTTCCCACTCCCACGCGCTGGCTCGTACGATATCAACTTTTCCTGTAAACCTTTGATGGGATGCTTCCAAGTCAGACGTTAAAGGGGACCTCAAAGTAAACCCGTTAAATCCAGTGTGTGCTCCTTTACTTTATTTTACCCTCTTCTCTCTCTGTCAGTCTCTCTGCAACAGTGGAACTTACCATAGATATCTATGTTCTTCTTCGCTCCCGCCCTCATCTGACAAGTCTTACCAGTTCCCATACACACATGAGCCAATGAGCATCTATAATGCGCGCGCGCGCGGGCACTCCCTCGCTCACTCACCCACCCACCCAGTACACACACACACACACACACACACACACACACACACACACACACACACACACACACACACACACACACAAAAAAACA
>JAODLI010003553.1:0-29950 GCA_027575585.1 Percopsis omiscomaycus | reverse complement strand
GAGAGAGAGAGAGAGAGAGAGAGAGAGAGAGAGAGAGAGAGAGAGAGAGAGAGAGAGAGAGAGAGAGAGAGAGCCCTAGGCCAGGCCCCGTACCCGTCTGAATTCAGTGGCACTGACAAGGTAGGGTGCCAGGGTGCAGAGGCACCGCGATAGATACAGCGGGCAGCCATGTGAGCATGTGAGAGGATGTGGGCTGTTGAGGGGGTTTGAGGTGCCTTCTAGAAGGGCCACAGGTGCTTCAGGTGTCCAGGTTGCTTCTGTTATCACGATTGAGAACGGACTGAACACTAAAACTAAAACTTTAGTGTGTGTGTGTGTGTGTTGGGCCATATTGGTCTTTTATGTTGTCGGCGTGTGCAGATAAGTGTATGCATGTAGTTTGAGTGCATGAGAGATTGCATTGGTGTTAATGGAGCGCTAATAGTGTTAGTGAGACTGTCAGAAGGCCTGAGCGAGTGGGCGCATTAGGCAGTATTCTTATTCAGAAGAATGTCTGTGCTTTCCATTGAAGCCCTAAGGACGCTGTCCATTTCCAGGAACGTGTTGTATCGGCGAGGTTGCGTTTCACTGAAGCAGCCTTACAAGGGTATTAGAATGTGGAATGGAAAACCAAAGGCACTCAAAACACCATAAACAATAAAGTGGAACATCTTCATCTTCATCGTCACAAGCTCGTGTGCTGATCATGTGCCGTGCCTTGATTTCCCAGTAGTTGGAAATGAGAAAAGGCAGTTAATCCGTCTGCGAAATTTGAGGAAAACCGAAACCATTCCAATTAGTTTCTCCTATCCGGTTGGCTCGTTGCTGTTGTTTTTTCCTTCAGCAGAAGGCATCTGAGCGTGTTCCTCCCCCGTCCGTACTGTTAACCGAGCGCCACCTTCTTAAGTTCCACTTATGGGGAACCAGTCAAATTGGCTCATCGCTGGCACTTCAGCAGGGGGAACACAACTCATCTTAATGAGGATCTGGGCGCGTCATTATCTAGCGGTGGCCTGGCCGACTTGTGCCGACTAGTGCCGTCGCCAAGCACCCCTCCTCTGTACCTCTCTCTCTATCTCTCTCTCTCTCTTGCCAGCTCCACACCTACACACAACCACTAGTCAGCCTCTTGTTATCAGTATAGTTGCGTCTGACCTACACACACACACACACACACACACACACACACTCTAAACCCGCGACGGGTGTAGGAACCACTCTGGTGTGGTAATTAGAGCTCCCGTCGATGCTTAATGGAATTGACAAAGGGGCCGGAATTGATATCATTTAAGGGATTGATCTCAGGAGACAATGAGACAATGCTGCATGTCTGAGGCAGGCACAGCAAGGGGAGGGGGGCTCTCTGTTCTGTTTTTTGTGCACCCCGAGTCTGCTCATTCCTTTCATTAGCCATCACGCCATGAAATACCCATCCCCCAACACACACACACACACAGTAGAGCTGTTCAACTGCTTTCATTAGCCGTCACACCATGAAATACCCATCCCCCAACACACACACACACACAGTAGAGCTGTTCAACTGCTTTCATTAGCCGTCACACCATGAAATACCTATCCCCAAACACACACACACAGTTGAGCCATCTTTCGTAGCCAGCCTTCCATCATGGACGCATTACCTCTCACAAATAAGCGAGGATCTGTGCGCCCCTGGGATTGCAGATGCGAGGCCAGTGAGCCAAGCCACTCAGGCCCTGAGAGGTTTCAGAGGGCTTACTGATAAACACATGCACTGACGCGACACTGAGGGGATTGTAGTCACACTAAACATAAGGTGTGCTTATGCGTAACGTTTAATATGAGGATCTTGGGAGACTCTGGCGACGTTCAGATTGTAGACCAAAGTGACCCAAATCCAAATTTGGGTCACTTGTGACTCAGATCAGATTTTTTTCACGACAGTGTGAACAGCCCAAGTCACATGGAATCTGATCTTTTCCATTTTTGGATTTGGGCCACTTTCATATGTGGTCCAAATCAAGTCAGATTTTAAAAAAACGCGACGTCAGTCTGGCCAGTCAGTCAAAAAAATCTGATCTGGCAATAAATAGTAATTGAGCATTAAGGTCTGAAGTCTGAACATAGACTAAGAGACAAAATGCCCCATGCAAAAGAAAATAAGGCCTGTCGATTTATTCCTCTCACATTTTCATTGGTTTGCTGTTGTATTGGGTCCGCATCACACACTCTCTTTCCCTCGCTTCCTATTATACTTTAGTCTGGTCACCAGGCTAAAGTTACTTTAGCCTGAGTAGCCTCTAGCTACTCAGTGCTAGCTGCTACTGTAGCTTTCCCTACACCTGTTCATATGTTTAGCAATAAAGACATGTTTAGACAAAATTCTGTGACGCCCTATTTAACCCAGAATCAAATCAGATCACGTGAGAATTGAAGCGTTCCAGTAGGATATTTATTGGGAAGGACTGTTTTTCAATGCAGCGTATAGGGCAGGGTTAGTTCAGGGTTGCTGAACCGACTTCTAGGTGAGCCAAGCTGTTAATAATTGCACTTTCAGTATATTCTCACCCATGATTCCAACTAGCTAGTTAGCTAGTTATTTTTTAGTTTAGTTTAGTAGAGCTTTGTTTATGAGCTTTTTTGTTAGGAGCTGATTTGCTGCATTTGCGGAACAGATACAGTTGGCAGTTCTACTTTCTGAACATATTTAATTTCAAGTTTACATTTAAGCCATTAGAAATGGTTATTTTTATTCACATACAAAGAAACACCTGAGAAAAACTGACGTCTCTCTCAGGACACCTCAACCTGCATTTGGCAATAAGTGGGAAATCAAAGCGGGAAATCCAGTGACTCCATTTGCACTTCAGTGCACCGCTGCACCATCCAGCAGGTTCTAGAAGGGGCCGACTGAGCGAGTCGACATGGGTATGTGGTTCTACCAGCGTTCCAGTCTCCTGAGTGGGCAGGAATAACTACAATTACTGCTTCCATTACCTTCTGTGCTGGATGCTTATTTCCAGCCGGCATTCTCATTACCCCACCTCTCATGCGACAATGAACGAGTGTACACCAGGGGGTAGGAAATAATGGATGAGGACAGTCAGGAACATGGTCTGTAAAAAAAAAAACCCATCTGGGACTTTTGTTTACCGGGGAAGGTAAAAATAAAAAAACAACCGACATGTACATTCCATTATGTTGCAGTCAGACGCTATGCAATCACGGTGGCCACGTGTTTGGGAGTGAGTGGCTGTGTTGCTGAGCTTTAAATGACTGCATTGGGGGACCACATGTTTGGAGACGCAAGGACCACCTGGATGGACAGAGAGACTCCATTAAGCCAAAGTGGCTTTTCCTGATGAACATGTAGGAAATGGCAGCTTGACTCCCTCGCAGGTCTCTCTCTCTCTCTCTCTCTCTCTCTCTCTCTCTCTCTCTGACAAGGAAGGCCACAGGTTTGTCAAGGCTGTATTGTGACGCATCCACTAACCTATGATTCATCATGGATTTATAAGTGTATTGGATTAATGTGTAGTTGTCATTTGTATTGTGTGTCTGTCTGTCTGTCTATATCTGTCAACCTGTCTTTAATTATATAAAAACATACAAGGAGTATTTACAGTGTAGTGGAATGATTTCTATTTATTTATTTGAAGCCTTATTTTAACGGTAGCCACAGGCTCAGTACCAGTGCAGTGAGTTGTGATAAAACTAGACCACATTCAGAGCTCTGGCTCTCAGAGCCAACAGGGGCCAAAAAGTTTGTCTTTCTTCCCAAGGCTATTGTCAGTGTGTTATTATTAATATTATTATTATTTTCTTTTAAATATATTTAAGGTTTGTTATTGCTGTTAACAATGTGTGTGTTTGTGAGTCTCTGTGCGTTAAATAACATAGTGTGAACATAGATTCACGTGCAGTCTTGGTTTCAAACAGTCAACAAACCCGTATTACTTTGTTGTGCCGACTTCCTCCCCAAATCATAAGGTTACATCAGAGGAGCTGGCTGAAATGTTCCAGTTAAAGACATTTTTATTTTTGGTGGCGGGCCTCTTTAATCCTGCGCCTCCCTCCGGTGACTAAATGACACATTAGCATGAGGCTCTCTGGGCAGGATCGTGACTAATGCTGTCATGTTCTCCGCAGTGTGTGTGTAAAGTGTGCGCGCACACACAATGTAAGGCACCACACTCCTTTGCTCCTCTCCCCCGTTCATCCATCTCTCATCAAAGGAAAAAAATGGGCAAAGCCGCTCTGCTTAAGATCCTTCAGAGCGTGCAGAGAAAAAAACATTTTTTCACACAGCTGCCCTTCCGTGTCACAAACACCCGCCCGCTCCTGTCCGTCTGTCAATTTAGACGGACGGCTTTACCTCATCCAACGTGGATTTCATTGTTCAAAGGTCCCCTATTGAAACATTAAAGTTTTTACAGGTGTGTGGTCAGTTGTGTTGTGGAAAGGGAGGTACAAGGGCTGGGCTCGTTTTAAAATCTGTCTGACGTGTAATTCAGCCAAAAAGATCGTTGCGTGAAACCCCCAGATGTGACATCATCTCTGGATAGTAACCAATCTTCTCTGACCTATTCTCCCAATAAATCAAACGGCATGTTAAAATAAAGCTGAAACTGAATGTCTAGCCTGAAGGGACAAAAATGTCAAATGTCCAAAATGACAAAATAGTATAACATTTAATTATATAGGGCCTTTAAAGGTGCACTCCTAGATTATGTTAAAGTGCCCTCGAAACCCCAATTTCCTCTGCAGGTGACTGTGCATGTTCTAAACACAGCTGCAGCTTGTGGCAGGTAGGGGGAGGAGTAGAGAGGAATGCCAGCCACTAAGCGCTTCTGTAGGTGCATGTAATGTCAATGTCAACCAACATTTTTGTAATGCTAGTTTCAACCACAAGTGTAATCCCTTCTGTTTCTTGATTGCTTATTAGCAGTGACGCCGACTTTAGGGTTAGAAACGGAGACAAACGACAAATTTCTGTATAGAGAAATATTCATGTTACATGAGCCTTAGCTGTAGTGTGTGCGGAACGTGAGTGCAAGCGCAGAGGAACGTGAAGCGAACACGGTTAAAGTCCAAAGCTCCAGAGAGCGATTTAATAACAAAAGTAATAATAGCACAAGTGCGTGGCAAAACAATAACTGACAACTCCTCACTCCCCACTTCCCAGCTAAGTAGAGTAGGGAAGTGAGGAGATGAGATGTGTGACAGGTGCGCAAAACACACAGGTGCGGTGATTGCGGGTGCGCTGGGTGCGTGGACGGCATCGGGCCGGTGGCTAATACGCCGGCGAGCTAGAGAGGGAGGGGCGGGGCACTCCCGTTGTTACATTAGCCAAGGGCAAAACCGCAGTACATTACATTGAATGGGAATCATATCTGTTTTTATGGCTACAGGCACTTTTCATGGAATGGCCCTTTCACGTCGATGACCTTGGCCATGTGTGTGTACACGCCCCACATCCCCATGGAGACGCTGTTCAACCTTTAATCCCTCATTGTTCCCCCATTGCGTTCCAAATACTGTCAGACAGGCCCAAGCAATAATGCAGTGATATCTCCTCAGCTTGTCCGCCCTACGCTTGTCAAGTGGCTTTGGTGCCGAGCCAGAGAAGAAAGGGACTAAATCTGGATGCTGTTGATGCTAAACAAAACCTTTCCAGCTATACAAATACACTTTGCAGAGTTTCTTATTGTATTAAGTTTGCTCGACCCGACAGCTAAGGGAGGCCCAAACAAAGAAATAAGAATTCTGCATACTGCCACCAGTGGTCGTTTTTATGAACTGCTGGAGTCTCAGCGTAGCTGTAAAGATTTTATTGGGTGTATGTGCATATTTCCCATGTTTCATCTGGGGGCCTAAATAGTCCCATGATCCACACTAAATCCCCACTGGATTTCATCCTCCCACTCCACACCTCCGCATTCTTTGGGTTCACGCCCACTTTTTCATGTAAACTTTGGGAGAAAGCCGCCTGCAGCTTCTTCAGTCTTGTCAAATTGGAAGGGAGTACATTACATGATCTGACCGTACAGTGACCTAACGAGGCATTCCCTTTCCCCTTTTTGATGGAAAGCCATATGAAGACTAAGGATGGTAAAAAATGGCAGCGACAGGGAGTGTTTACCCAAGGGTGTGTTTTCAATGACGGGAGGTGTCTGGGATAGACCTCTATCCATATTCAGTTTATGGCACATTTATATGTAAAGTGTGTGTAAAGCGACAGAGTGTGTTCCACTCGTCGTCAGCGGGGCATTGAGATGAACTGCCTGATTCCGCTCTCGCGCAACGAGGTAACATCTCAATAGCCAGAACACCTTGTTTTCAGAACCTGACCCTGTTATCTTGGCCTGGCTCCCCTCCACCACTCAAGACTCGCATAGATCAGTGGCTCCCCATTTTATCAAGCATGTGTCCTTCTGCAAAGGCTAATACCAGTCCGGACTGTTGTCACCGAGATAATGATGTTCACTAGCATGCCATGCAGAGCAGATTCGGGAGACGGTTGCCTGGCAACCAGACAATTCATTTAGCATGCTGGTATCGCTTTGACAGAATAACATCACTGTCTTACTATTATTTATATAGGTTTGTATTGTTTTGCACAGGAAAATATTGTTTGATATTTATATTTAGTTTTCCAGCAGCTGTTCATAACCACTGATATTGGCCTCTAGTGACGTGTAGAATTTGCTTCCTCACTTTGAATGGGTGGGATTGAAATCCCAGCATCCCATGGGGGCCTTGTCTTGACCTGCACTATAGAAATTGGAACCCCCTTTTCATAGATAAATTAGGTGTTCAAAGACCCAAAACATTACTGATATCCTTTTTAAATTGCACAGCCTTTGAAAATGGCTGTGAAAAACCATGGGGCTTCACAAGTGAGAGGCACAGCACTTAAATGGGTTATTGGCCAAAAAGGAGGGCACAATAATTAAAGATCACTGACATTACCCTTTATCTTTTGAATATGGTAAAGAAATACAGTGTAATCACAGCATCATCAACTGCTGTACATTTTACATTTTAATACCTTTTTTTATTGTGTTTTTGTGGCCCTGAAGTGCAAATCACAACAACAAATAGAAAAACGGCAAATCTAAAAACACAACGGCAAATAAAATACACAAAGACAAATTGCAAATCAAATTAACAAAAGAGAAAACACAACAAAAGATTGGAAATCACAATGGCAAAACAGAAAACAGAAAACAGAACCACAAATCGGAAAACAGAATTACATTAACTCCTACCGGAAAAGATTGGTACCTACCTATAGACAAGGATCTAGGCTGATTGGACACACCAGTCTGTCCATCTCTTTACGATTTCATGTGGCTACATATAGGAGAAGGAACCAGGACAAGGGAATCAAAAGGTCTTTGAAAACGCAGTCAAGTGAATTTGTCAAGTCAAGTCAGCTCTTACATTTGGCGTGTGTTGTTATTCTGAACATAATGGCAGTTGCACATAGATGTTACCGAAAGTCCCGTTGAAGCCTGGTTTAAGTTCACAGTTATAAAATGCATTTTTCTCATTCTCTCTTTCTTTATTAAACAGGAACAAATCTATCACACTGATTTGTGAAAGTTCAGATATTTTTTTCCATTTTATTGCGAATCAAGGGACTGTTTGTTACACGTATTTTTGCAATACGTTTCTGAGAGTGGTCGTCGTTATCCCACAGGTTCACAGGTTTGGGTGTAGCACGTTTCTAGTTCTAGCTAGGTGAGAATGCGCCAGAAGAATGTTGAGCTAAGGCGGGGGGGAGGTGGCAGGGTGTCCGAGGTCACTCTCGCTTTCAATTGTTATGTTTTTGTGGTCTTCATTCATCGTATTTAACTTGTTATCAAATGCTTTTATTAATTGAATAATTCTAACATTGTTCCAGGAAATGTGACTTATATAAATATCATTTTGGGGGCATAGGGGGGCATAATAGTATATTGGGGGGGGGGGGGAATTGCCCCTCAATGCCCCCCCAATAAAATTACCTTATTTTACAATCACAACATGAAGTTCACATTTAGGGCATTAACTTCAGTCAATTAGAAGCAACTGGGGAGGTTAATGCAACAAACAAAAAAGCAACAAAACGGGCTTTAGATGTAGAGATAGATGGCAAATGTCACTGATTAATGAGAGAGGCCTTGGTGTAGCATGAGAAAAAGAGGCCACAGAGGGAGGAAGATGGAGCGAAAGGCATGTTGTCTCTCAGTGTAAGGTGTGCTTGATTGCAAGCAGCTGTGGGCTGTCTGACTGAGAGCACATCAGGGAGCCGATAGACCAGCAGTCAATGTAGCACATTCTTAATTATTTCTTAACAAGCAGACGGCTTCCCGTCACTGTATTTTCTCTATGAGGGAAGTCACTCGCAAGCAGGATAGACCTAAGACAGATCTGTTTGTAGGATCTATACTTTAAAATCCCTTGAGTGCGTGCAAGTCGCTGCGCATTACAGTACAGGATTAGCTTGTTTTAAGGAAAAAATGCCAGTGGTTTAAACCCTTTTATAAGTGGCAGATATAGGCCTTTCGTGTATATCGACTAAGTACCTTGCAAGATTTAAATGACATACTGTACATATTTCCTGTTAATAGCCTCTGTGAAAGTTTTAGTTGGCATTTGAGGAGCCCAGTGCTATGTGTCGTTCCACATTGACTCATTCAGATAAATACAGTGTCCAATATTATTTTGCATTTGAGGAGCACCAAATATGTGATTCAACCTGATTTTGTTATACCCATCAAATGAACTGAAAAGGAGATCGGTAAATCTACCAGGACCTAGCTTTTTAGTATAGCGTAGACTAGACTCTAACAGTACCGAGTTAATGCATGTATATACAGTACAGTACATTTCAGGCTCTGGAAATAAGGTGAGACAACTTAGAATCCTTACTAAAGAGGAAGAAAGAGAACAAAAAACTGTTGAGGACAAGTCAATTAATTCTCCCATCCATGAAAGGATGATTACTAAAACCTTCACACCACGCTGTGTTTCTGAGCTAGGCTGTAGTCAGGCTGAAAAGCAGTTGGTGGAGTGCTGCTATTAATTCCTGTACTGTCTCCATGGTTTCTGGGCATCAGCGCTGCATATATTCTGCACCTCAAGAGTGTTGGGGAGCATTTTGGTGTCTAATAGGCCTTCTCGTGTTTGAAGTTAAACCCGCGTTGTTTGCTTTTCTCACACTACCACGCGCTGGTGTCTCACGTGAGTTTTTGCTGTAGCGTAGCAACGACCTTCTGGATGGTGTATAGCCGCCTTGTGTTTTTTTATAGGCCTTTGTTGTTTTTCGATGCTGTATTATCTCAACAAGGAGCTGAGAAATTCAGCTAACTTGTCGTACAAACGTGCAGTGTACAAATATTTTGCCTCATGTGAAATCCCATGCCTGAGATTCAAATGAATGTAGTGAGATATTAACATGCTTTGTTTTTTGGGTATCTCCCACAGACTGGCAGGAAAGAGAAAGGTGACCCGTTGAACTCGGCCATTGACAAGATGACCAAGAAAACCAGGGACCTCCGTAGACAGGTGAGTGCTTTGGGTCTATGCTGTGACTCATCTATTTACTAAGAAATGCAAACACATGCCCAATGGCATTTTTACTAGTGCATTTCCGTGAGTTTTATCACACTTAAAGCATTGGAGCAGAATTTCCATAATCATTTATCGATCCCTGTTCTAGTCTCGATTTCCAAATTCAGCAGGGTTGGAACTGGAGGGAGCAGAGCTATTACACTTTAAATTCCAGTGCGGGTCTCCAAGAACAGCAGAATGAAGTAGTCGATTCGTGCCGTGCCACACCGCGTTATAAATCAAAAGTGAAATTGATCCTCCCAGTCCTCAATGACGGAAAGATTTCCCTGCCTTCACCTAAAGAGTGCGCAGAGTTCTGGTCAAGGAAGACCAACATTTTGAACACTGCATACTTCAGTGACAAAACTGATTAGGCCTCGGAATGTGTCGGTGTGTTAAGCATACGTCGGAGACGCTGGTAAAAAGCCCTTTAGCGAAATTGGGGCAATAGCAAGTGACCACCTGCGGAGTCTTGCTGCGAAGATGAGATGCTGTCTGCCTAAGGACGCAGACGGGATTCGGCCTGACAGGATGTTCAATTGACTGGGGCGTTAGCTTGACAGCATGGGCGGTCTGCATGAGACGGGAAACTGGGGGGGGGGGGGTTTGGTGTTTAGCAAGTCAGGGGTGCAGCTCTGTCCTATGAGGGGCAGGAGCCATGGAATATTAAAAAAGACGAGCGGAAATGACTATCTACTGTGCAGTGTTTGTGAAGCAAGAATCTGTAGGAGCTCGATAAACCCTTTTTCTCCCTACTCTCACAAACGGGGGTTGTTAGCTTTCACATCCAATGCTAAAAGGGATCGGGCATATACACCATTGCAAATGATTCACTTTCATGCGCACTACATGTACTTCATTCTGTACCCTTGAAAACTTCTGCAACAAATTTTAAAAATACCCATTCACACTCCACTATCCTGTAAGGTCATTACGTTGCACCATGGCCATAAAGCATCTGCACGCCTCCCTCTCACGCACATGCTAAGAAATATGATGTTTCAATGCCAAAGGGGGGGAGGGGGAGGGGAGAAAAAATACCAAGTCAAGTAAATCAAAGATGTGCAAACAAACATTAAACCAGCCCACACAAGTCAAGAATTACAGCCTGAAAACCATTGCTTTTCTTGCTTGCCTTAACATAAATCATAGGCCTGCTCCAGATTTGCTATAGGTGTAAATCTTGTGTGTCTGGTTGAAAGACCTACGCCTATGTCGGCGTATACCCAGAGAGGTCCCTGTGAGAAGAGGTGATCTTCTCAGCGCAGATAGCCCTCTAATCTGGGCAGAAGCCTAGCTGAAAAATGACTTTTACCTTTTTGCCTTTGCTGTGCTTGGCTGTATATATATTTCAGTGGCTTGCTGCTTAACTTAAAGCAACAAACATCGAAAACCTTCAAAGAACTGCTGCGGATCAGCGTTTTTGAAAGTAAAATTGAAACACACACACATTTCCACAGTCATAACTAATAGGAAGATCTCTGCTGATTCAAGTGTAGGAATATACTTAAACATATTTTTCATTATCTATCAAAGCATTAAATTAAACAGGAATGATGTGCCTTCTTGGTTTTATGGTACCGTCAAGTGGTTTATAGAACATTTAAACTTGCTAAAAGTTTTCTGTTTATTTCAGTCAGACCCACTCTCTTTAACATTACTTGACATTACAACCTTAACGTGACTGAATAATTAATAAATTTGACACACACACACACAATGCAGACCAGGTTCAAGGTTATTTTGCTTATAGCTTTGCATTAATTAATTATGTAGAAAGTTTGTGTTCAAGTCAAGTGCAGAAGTTAAGGGTAGTTTGAAACTAAAATGATTTTAAAATATATGGTTAATTATTGTTTATTGACGAAAAACATTTTAAAATAATAAAATACTTACTTCAGAGGTAAAGTAACCTTGTTACATAATTCTGTTAACAAATGTAGGCTACTAATTGTAAGTCACTTCGGATAAAAGCGTCTGCTAAATGCTTAAATGTAAATGTAAAATGTTTAGTCGATAAACAATAGTGTAATAGCCATTATTTGATACTAAATAATTTCTATATTTATAATATATCTATAACATTCATTCTTAATTGTCTTCTATTTCAAAATTGCAGTATATATATATATTTAAATACTGAATCTAAAATAGTGCACTACCTAATTCAAACTAAATGTTACTTCCTACATTGAACACTAAAATTAAAATTAGAAACGGCAAAAATTGAATATGAATGCATGTAATGTAATGTATTTATCTGTATGCATAAGCATATAATGAATCAGTTTATGTTCATACAATATATACCTGCATATTGTCAAAGAAAAACAAAATAGTAACTGTAATTAGTTCATGTAAGCAAGAGTAAAGACACCATGTAAAACCACACTCACAATACTAATACCGATTACATAACTGTGTATGATTGCATGTGCAGTTGAGATGTCTGGATCAAGAAGGGTATTTTAGTTTGATTTCTTTATCACTCTTGACCTCTACTTCCCATGGGACGTGTCCAGTGGCAACACCGCTCACGCCAGCCTGGCTTACGGCCAGATCAGCCTCTCTGCTATGGATGTGCTGTGTTCCTTAGGATCCCCCAGGGGGTTTGGTAGCCCATACACCAAGCTAGGCCTTCCGCCCCTACATTAATGTTCTGCATAAATGCATTAACAGTCCGGAATGAATAAACAGGGTCTTGTGCCCTGGAGAGAGGCCCACTCTTGCTTTCAGCCTAATGCCCAAGTACTCCCTCTTTAAGATAGAAGGCTAAGCAATTCATACGGCTGATTAGAGGCATAGCTCGGCAAAGAGCTGTATCCCAGATCCAACAGGAGAATACTTCCTGCTTGCCCGCAAATTGCATTACTTTCCAGTTAGCGTGCATGTCAGAAGTAATTACAGTACCTAAGATAGATTGATGAAAAGGTAGCATAATAGTCCGCTCCCCCCCCAATGTGATTTGTATAAAGAAACTTATTCAATTCAGAACAGCAACCTGAGACGATTTAAAATATCAAAGCACGCTCCACTGCAATATTTAGATTAAACAAAAAAAGGTTTTCTTTGAGGACCAGGGAAAGAAAGGCATGGTAGACTGCTCAAACGGAAAAATCCTACTGCTCTCTTAGACCAGATGTACTGTAAACATGTAGACGGTTTGAATCTCAACATAAAAAAACACAGCTTTGTAAAGCACAGCAGCCACCAAGAAACTTCTTTCCAGCACCATTGTCAGATGTTAATACTGGTTTAAGGCTAGCGAAAGATTGTGCTGTAGAGGGTAGGATAGTCTAGTGGTCTGGGTGTTGGACTCACAGCCGGAAGGTCTACCTGTATGCAAGATGCCTAACCCCTATCTGCTCCTTGTAATACTTACATACTACATTGTAAATTGCTCTGGATAAAAGCGTCCACTATATGACCTAATTGTACCTAATACTGCTGGGCTATATATGCCTATAAATTGACCTTAAGGCCATGGTTTTAGCCAAACTAGTGGAGATGGAGGTGTTAGTTTTGCCAGAATAGGCAGTAGAATTAGAGGGAGATGTAGTGAGCAGTGTCCTGCCAGAGGCTGATGTGCAAGGTACGCAGCTTGACCTGCGGATAATAAAGGGTCACTCAAACTGCGATGCACTGTTAGTTCTGACACATTTCTATCAGAACCAGCATCAACTTTTTCAGCAATTTAAGCTACAGTAGCTTGTCTGTTAGACCGGACCACACGGGCCAGCCTTTGCTCCCCACGTGCATCAATGAGCCTTGGCCGCCCATGACCCTGGTTCCTTTTCCTTCCTTGGAACACTTTTGATAGGTACTGACCACTGCAGACCGGGAACACCCCACCCCAGTTTTGGAGATGCTCTGACCCGGTCGTCTAGCCATCACAATTTGGCCTTTGTCAAAGTCTATCAAATCCTTACGCTTGCCGCATTATGCATTTTTTATGCTTCTAACACATCATCTTTAAAGGACAAACTGTTCACTGCCTAATATATCCCACCCACTGACAGGTGCCATGATAACCAGATTATCAGTGTTATTCACTTCACCTGTCAGTGGTCATATTGTTATGGCTGATCAGTGTACAGTTATGCATCCAAAAGCTCATGGAGCAACAGAGCAGCATACACACTGCCAGACAATTTGGGAGAGAGCTAAACAAAGGAGAGTCTTCAGCTCAAATAGTGTCCAGTGTGTTTTGAATGGAGCTTGTTTCCCAGGTCTCCTAGACCAATTATGGGCAACCAGGAACCTGATTGGACTTGAAGTCAGGTGGTATCCAGGCAGCCAATCAGCCAGGTGGATCTGTGGGGCGTGAGGATAGACAAACACACACACCCTATACAACTACCATAACACTATGGGACGTAACAGTAACAGTATTGTGTCACTGAAATATACTGTCAACTATGACAGGTGCAACACATTTAAAGACCTTCAACTATATAAAAAAAAGCTGTATTTGGCAGGGATATGACAGATTTGGAGTGGAAGAAGGGTGGAAAGTGGGGCATTCACACTATATAATTTAGGGGCAACATTTTAACTATGAAAAGCAGAAACAGTAATGGAGGGGAAGGCCCCTAAAAGTGAGTAAATATGTATCCACTTGTTTCACAAGGTTTTTAGTTATTTTTTTTAAATGATTGCTTTTGTGCAAACCATTTACAAAATGCTAATTTGAGACTCATAATCCCATGCGAGATAAAAACATAATTTAATTAGGTAATATCATCCAAATGGTTTATCCTCGCATTAACACTCATACATTCAACTGTAAAAGGTAACCCTTTGTGCATTTTACAATAAAAGTCACTGCAGTCATACTAGTCCTCATAATTAGTCATTAAATGGTAGTGATTAACAAATAACATAATATGCATGTTGTGTTAGCATTTGTTAGCATTATTTGTTAGCATTATGTGTTAGCATTATGTGTTAGCATTATTGCATTTTCAGGTGTCTTTCACACTGATACATGGTTGTGTTAAATTAAACCAAAGCAATCATACAAAACTGTAATTAGTATTCTCTAGATAGTCACCCCAGCAAAGTTGTTGGAGATGAGCCATGTGTTCAACCCCACCGCCCACCCCCAGTTGCGCTGACTATAATGAATGCATCTGTCAATTTATCTCTCAGGGCCCCATTTTGACTGATGGCTGATTCCAGGATCTCCCAGTAGCGCATTGCCTCACAAAAGTATTGTTCTCCTCGTTTTGGGACACTGGAATCATTTCCATCTCTTCTATTAGTTTGTTGATTAGCCCAGCTGTTTGTAATTGTTTGGTATTATAATGATGGGAGAAACAGCTGCCACATATCTTGGCAGCTGTAGCTCATTGTTCAGACCGGCAATTCAAGTTTAGCACTCGATCACACAACTCAATTATTGCAGAGTCTCTAAGTGTCTGAAGGACTCTCAGGAATGTACAGCCGTATCCAAAGATTTGGGTACAGCCTGTTTTGACTCACAGGTTGTTATAGGAGGCCCGTAGTGACAGCTAACACTTTCTCCTTCTAAGTAAATTACATTTTGTGAGCAAATTAGTCAGGTAATGATACATCTATCTTTGACTAACGTGTCGTCATTCACTTTAGATGCTAGTTAGCTTTGAAAATGTCTGCTACAGTGCTGCTGTCACGTCCGGTGAAACTTCTTGCAGAATGCAAATTGACCCACATTCAAAGATGCCTTCGCAGCAAGTCACTCTTTTATTAATTGTCATTGTCATATCTTGGGAGCTACCATCTATACCTGCTTCTGCGGTGGTATTTTCTTAGTTGTATTAAAATGAAAAGTAAAATCCCAGTTGTAGCTAAATGACAACATGAACTTTAACGTCAACATTTGTTTTGATAAAACTGGACGTATCTATATAGAGCTCTATTGATTGTAATCAACTTTGTCATTAGTACCTTACCAGGAGCTGGCCCTTGAGGCTGGGGACCCTGGATAGCATGCCAATCCATTTGTCCGGTCAAGAATATAAACCTTTTCCTGAAAAGGTCACAACTGTTAAAATAGGCTATTGCCATCACTGTTATTTCTGCCAAAATCGTTTTTTCCCCTACAGTATCTCACTTCCATCCCAAACTCGTATGCAGTCATCCACTTGCACAACCCTGCCAATTAAACGTATTAAAGACGTTATTGACACATTAAAGAGTTTTTTTTTATAAATAGCTTCCTGGCCATATATTAGCCTACTCTAGACCCAGTGATTCTCCACAACTGCAGGTTTCCAAAATTACCAGCCTAGAATCATCTGAATCTTTCCTTCTTTACATGCTATTATTAGTCATTAGTAAGCATCCCGTGGAAAATAAGGTGTGGGGCCACTTGAAGCTTTGAGCCTCGAGGACCCATGATTGCAGCATTTGAAGGTGTATAATGCAAATGAGCTATAGTAAACTTCCTGTTGAAACTGTTATTTTCAGGGGAAAACTGTTTAGCGGGTGCCAAAGCCCTTTGTACATGTCGTGATTCTGCACAAAGCAACACACCCCAGGCAATGCACTTGGAAAAAGGAAGGTTTGTTTTCCCTAAGAATCTGCCACCGTCACTTGGTAGATACAAGTAAATGAGGTGGTTAGAAGTTTAGGCTGTGCAGAAATGTCGTTCTTTTTTGTTTTGGTCCTCATTCCATCCTTGATTTCTTCAAACACATAAAGAATGACTTGTCTCGGCCAACAATGCTGTTTTGTTATCTTCTCTTATGGCATGTCAAAGGAGGTGCATGCACGGTGCAGTAAAGATTATCCCGCTCCATACCTGTTAGTTTCTTCTTGCGACTTTTACCGTCAATGTGCCACAATTATTCTTTTTGCCACATTTTAAATGGCATGCACAAGTAAATCACCCAATTTTGAATTGATCTTTGAAATTCCCTGAAACTAAACTTTATACAAATGAATGTTTTAAGGTTTAGCCCCATGGTGGAAGGAGGAGACATGGACTCAGGAGGACTTCATCTAGTTCTTCCATTTATTTGTTCACCAGACACGTGGAAAGTGCAGTAGTGCAAGGGTGCATTATTACAAAAATATATCGAAGGAAAAAAAACAAACCACAAAAAAAACTAAATATAAAACTATTCAACTCATTATCATAAACTAATATTAAACTACAAGTATATCAGACCCAGACAATTGGGCTCTGGCACAGGTGCCTATCCAGGCCAAAACTGTTCTGCCCCGAGGCACCTCTACCTCCTTCCTTTATACCGGAAGCCCCTCCTACAAGACAAAGTTATTTGGGAATCAATTAATACTATTATGTTACCTCCAAATACCCAAACATTTCTGGCTACATCAGTACGCAATACATCAACTATAAAACCTGATATTAAAGGTTACATGCTGAACATGTAACCTTCTCAAAACAGCAACTTTAGCTACTTTAGTACACCTAGGAAATTGCCTGTGTGTTACATTATTCAAATCATGATTTCTACACTTTTGACTAGTACTTAAATTAACTCAAATTACATGAAATGACAAGCCATGCATCCATTGATGCTAGCCCACATGCTAAGGTTAGCTTAGCAGGCTAAGACAAATGCCACCACTGGGTTAAAATGAAGGCATGGGGTAGCCCCATGACAAATGTGTTTGTCAGCTCATCTTACATTCGGCAGCCAGATTACTAACTGGTACCAGACTAACATAGCACATTATTATATATATATATAATAACGATCTTAGCTTCTTCGCCTTAGCATGGCTGTCAAGTTTAAAATAGGTTCTATTGACCTTTAAGGCACAACAGTGTCTGGCCCCTAGCTACATGTTAGACCTTTTGATCAGCTATGAGACAATGCACAGCCGGAGGTCCTTCCCAAATCTAAAATGCCCACGTGAGGAGCTCAGGCTAGGTAAATCTTTTTTTCTTTTACAAACTGGCATTTCTTTAGTGTTTTGTTTTAGAATGTCCGTATCATAATTATTATTATTATTATAATATCAAATTCTAAGCCACCCTTAGTTGATTTAGGCGAGTTCTTGGTGTCGCTGTCATGTTGAAAAATGAAATTCCTGTTTAACTTGAGCCTTCGAAAGTCGGAAATGGATTTGTTGCCCCAAAATATCTTATCTGGTGTTATTTTTCCGTATCCTGACCACTGACCGATTCCCATTAAAGAGATAGAGCCCATAGTGTTAACACAACTATAACAGCTGGTGCTATGATTTTGAGGTGGCAAAAACTTACCTTTTGGATTTATGACCAGAAAATGTGGTCAACATACTATAAATGGATGTTGCTCACAAGTAGCTAGATGCTACTGATAGAATCCTGAAGGGCCTCTTGCAAGCTTTCTCGATGAGCTATCTCCACGCCTAGCGATCTATCTTGAATGAGTGGTTTAATGTAGAGAGTCTTCTGGCTGTTACCATTTCCTCCACTTCTTGATTATGATCTACTACTGTATGCTCCTTAACCCAACCATAACCCTATATTTCACATGAATATTTAATGGTACCCCAGTGGGAATGTGTAGCCAACATTAAGGTCTTTATATATCTCTCTTAAACCTTTCAAAGATAACTGTAACGGTGCGTTATGGAGTGGCGAGAGTAGGCGCGAACCAGAGGGAAACGAGAGCAAACTTGGAAACGGTTTACGCGTCAAGCGTCTTTTAATAACTCCAAAACACAGGTAGGCACAACAAACAGCAAATAATGACCGACAGCACCTAGTGCTGCCGGGAAACTTAAATAAAGTCCCTAATCAAAACTAAAGTGTTGCACCTGCGTGGGGCTAATCCCCCCACAGGTGCGCAGCCAGGCAGGGAGGTACTGAGCGTGCATGGCCTATGCACGCCCATCGTTACAATAACATCACATAGACCTTGTGATCATATTATCTTAGGGAAATTCTGCTTCATAGAGATCTAAGTTCAATCACTTTGACTTTGAATGAAGGTGAACCAGCTTGCTCATGCATTACACATGAACATCTCCAGGTAACTACACTGAAAGAAAGGATTGGCCAGTTTTGTTTTACTTAATTACTATTGCCAAATAAAATGTGATTTGATTGGTTTGGAGGCATCATAACCATAAAAAATAGACACAGTACCCAGAAATGGGTATTGTGTTTTGTAGCTCAACTTAATTCAACCACGCATACTTTAATCTTCACCCTTTTGATTTTCATGTGTCTAAATTCACTTTGTTGTTGGTGATGCTGACTTAACTCCAATTCACAAAACTCCCTGTTTTAACAGTCGTTCACTTATTAAAATCACTGCTAAAGCCAACGCAGCCCCTGCTTTACTAATAGGTAGGACGGTAAAATAATCTCATAAAATATTTGCTAGTCTTTGCCCTGGTATAGGGGGAGAACATTTAAAAAAAAAAATCTTGTGGTTTCTTTTAATGTCCGGGCTGCAACGCAAAACTGTAAACATGAAGATTGCGATTCTAAATGTAGAAATGTAAGCCATTTCCTAGAAACATAATTCTTTATCAAAATCAAAAAGTGTTTGTAAGGTCCTAAAATACACTTTCCGATTTTCATTTCAGAATGGGAAATAGACTGAACGGAATATACCGATTATTTTCATTGATGTGTTCAATCTCACAATACTATTCTAAATCTGTTTGACTGACTCTGCCAGTGCACCTCAGCGACAAAACACATCTCACGCCACAAGACGTTTGTCCTATAGTAGACCTTTACAGTGGCTCAGCTCTTGAGCGAGAATAGATTGGTACCATGTCTTCACAAAGGTGCTTGCTGGGTTGTCATTAATGCTCTGAACGACATTTCAGTCCCCAGTGAGTGTCTCCCCACCTCCAGTGTTATTCAAGTTGCTGATAACCCCTGCCTCTGTCCCCTAGTGGGAAAGACTGCTAGATAGCCACCACAGAAACACCTTATTTCATCGCCAGTAGTGGAATTATTATTTTTTTCTTGGGTGATGTGACCTAGTTAAACAGGGATGTGTTTACCATGTGTACAGTATGATCAGTTTATGCTAGTCAAACAATAGATCTGGTTATTTGGTGTAAACCAAACCGACAGCTGCCAGATAGTTTTCCCTTGGCGAAGTCGTATCAACTGTTGTCAAAGCAGTGCATTTTGTTTCTAGTACTGCAATGCTTGAAGTTGTTTGAGAGAATACACTCTTATCTCCCCAATCTTCTTTCAGCCCTCTTTGATAGATATATAGCTCACATATTGGAGCTTTTACTTAATTTTTGTTTTGCACATGCTGTTTTCCCTCAGCCATGACTCTAGCCATTTATAGTGTGATTGCTCTTGACATTTTAATAAGAATCCTCCCTGTGATGACCCCAAGGTACCAGCTCCTTTTATGAATAACGAGTAAAACATAACGACTTCCAAATGCAACTTTAAATTGTCCAAAACTTTTTTGTTGCATAACAGCATACAGCTCTGGGAAAAATGAAGAGACCACTGCACACAAAATATATGATAATATAAATATACATACACAAAATAATATATAAATATCTTAAATATAAATAGAATAGATAAATTGTAAAACCGTGCGTGATGAGCGAGAGTAGGTGCGAGCAAAACACACACAAGCGGAATTACGGATGAAACGCTTTTAAGCGTCGTTTTTTAATAAAGGAAACACACACAGGTCATAAGCCAAAACAATGACCAACGGAACCTTGTGCTGTTGGTTCAACTTAAATAGTCCACTAATCAACCAACTAAGGAGGCGCATCTGTAGGTCTAATCAGCCTACAGGTGTGCACTGGGGAAGAGGGACACGGAGCGCGCATGGACCAATGGACCAATGCTGTATGTTCAGCCTGTATTCTCTCTGTCTGATTGGAAACTAGCTAATGGAAATAGTTTTGTTAAATCATCGAAACATTTGTGATGACAGTTAATTATTTGTGTTCATTTTGTTTGATTAACGGACCACGCCTAGCACTGGGGACACTCGCGACATGACATCTGTTTTTTTTTGTTTTTTTTCCATGACAGAACAGGTGCCTAATTTTTACAAAGAGCCAACATCTTCCCCATTAAAAAGCAGACATGACTAAATGTATGTTAATCTAATTTTCACACAGCTCTGCCGCTTATCAGTAAACATGGCAGATATTCGACTGTCAAGCTTTGTTAGGTACATGTATCATCTTAATTAGTGTACAGGGCTTTGCGTAAACCACGTAAGCATCAGGTGGGAATCACCTCTGTTCATCTTGGCTAACACACAGCGTCTGGGTGGCGAGAGGAAAGGGGAAAAGATACAAGGCACCAAACAAATGATGAAAACTCAAGACAACCAAGTGTAGGCTACGGTTAAATACTCTTAGCCTGACTTCCACATCTTTTCTCAACTGGTTTGCACTTTAAGAGAAGTTGTTTAGTCAGTTTAGCATGTTGCTTACTTCTAACAGACATGCTGTTATGAGAGCAGGTGTGAATCTTTGCTTTAAGATGCTTTGTAAGATGCCTCTACAGTGTACATTTTGGCAGCGGGTCAAGGGGGCATAGGAAATAAAAGTTTACGAGCACAAAAGAAGCTGAGGTTGTAATCTCACCAGCCATAACATATTTCAACGGCAAAGGCCATTCTTCAGAAAATAAATTTAGCGTTCTATATGTAATGCTCCATTTCCATCTGCTTACGGCACATACACATTGTGGCACTGTATGACTGTATTGACTGATAGCTGGCCCTATTGACTGCTGTCAAAGAGAGCCCCACTCATGCTATAGGAATTCAAGGTTCTTTTTCATTAAGGTCTGGTGAAATGTGGCGGTAGTGTTAGATTAGAGGTGGAATGGTGGGGAGGAGGAAGTTGAGATCGAAGATGGATTTTTCTTCCACAGTTGTGTGTGGGCATTTGAATGCTGACTGGGCAAGAGAGAGAGCAAGACTTAGGAAATCATTCTTCCACTCAAACCTTCTGTCAGAATCGGTTTCACTGACATATATAATGTGCCTGTAAACCCAGCTATTATCCTGCATGTAGGTTTTTGTGTTGTCAAACTATGTTTACTCCCTAATAACAATCTCCGACAAAAGACTTTCTCATCTATTGTTAAATAAGTCACATTTTCAGGTTGGATTTTCATATTGTGAAGCCCTAATCTGAGACAAAATTCAATGTAAACTCGTGAAAAGAACAACAATTGGCGAAAGGTCATCGTGGAGGTCAGGGTGCATTAATGTCCGGGATTAGATTTTTGGCACATACAGCAGTCATTACCTGATTCCTTTGTATTTCATGCCCAAGTGATCTCCGGCAAAATTGAACATGACGCGTTGATTGAAAATTCTGTCCTGCATTGATTGAAAAGCCCGTCTGTCTTTTCTCCTTCGTTCTCTTTTTAACACACATTTCAATCATAAAACCTCTCCTGAAGTCTCTTGATGTTATTTGGTAGAAGTCTGTCTAAGAGTATGTTTAATTGGGATCCAGAAAATTCCCTTGTGCTACCCCCTTGAGTGAAATAGATGAGGTTCACGCACTTAAAAGCAAAGTAACTAAAGAAATACCAACATAGAAGTAATAAAACCACAATGTTTTAATCTTGCTGCCTAAATGCCTTAAAATGAGACATACTGTACAGTAGCTTATTCTTGTGTTACTTTTTCTTCCCCTGATTGGCTTCTGGCGTGGACATTGTGACCCCGGAATCACTAATCGCGAGAATAAGCACGTTCCAATTGGATATTGTGTCGGTAAGGTCATCCAATGACCAGAACCGCACCGCAATGCCCAAACAGGTCATGTGGAATTGACATGTCAATTTGCATATTGTACAACCCCTGCTCAGGTCCATGATCATGAATAAATTAATCAGTAACATAATGGCCATACTTTTGAATTGTGAGGGCTTCCAGACAACCGTAGTCAGCAAGATGCTAGCCCAGCTAACAGCGTACGCTAATTTGCTATACAGGCTAGTACCCAGGCCCTATTTAGGCCATTGTATGTGATGCCATACTGTATTAGAAAATGTGATAGGTATTCTATCTCTTGGAAGCCATACTTTATAATTTCCTTTCTGACATCCTAGATTGGCAATTAAGTTCTAATTGTTCCGCGTTATTTGAGTATGTCTGACAAATTTATAGCCCATGTGGTTTCACGTTAATCTATATACTCTCCTCCAGCCTCGGATTTTGTAATGGAGAAATGTATTGACACAATGTTTGCTTCGCAGCTAATTTTAAAAGAGGGCTTTAAAAATCTAACTAATTTCTACCACGCATTTTATTAATCAAAAACTTTGACTTTGATGTCCTTATTTCTATGTGTGTAGACCAAATAAAATAACCTCTCTACAGATAGCTAGTATGTGTATTCTTGTCTGTTACAGCTCTGGTCTCCTGTGGCTAACTCCCTCTCTTTTTAATATTAAGCACCTGTCTTATTGCTCTTATACTGTTCCCTCCGGCCTCTTTGCCATTTAATATCTATGTGAGGTATATCAGTGTCCATTGACTGTAAGCAGTAAAGAACCAGTCAGTTTGGCAGAAAATGATTTCATGAACAAAGACGCAAGTCATAAACTCTGCCCTATAGTAAAAAGGGCCCTATTGGGGAAGTTACGTCTTAGACGCATTTTTACATTTCTGCCTACTGAGATCTCTCATCTTATTTTTGCTTCATCGTCTGTATCACTCTTCTCATCTGTGTGTGGGTGTGTGGTTGTGTTGGTGCGTTCGCCGGCTATACTAATGATGTGACCCCCCATGACCTTCTCTCTTTCTCTTCCCAGCTGAGGAAGGCGGTGATGGACCACATCTCAGACTCTTTCCTGGAGACCAACGTCCCTCTGCTGGTGCTCATCGAGGCAGCGAAGAGCGGCAACGAGAAGGAGGTCAAGGAGTACGCCCAGGTGTTCCGCGAACACGCTAACAAGCTGGTGGAGGTCAGTAGTTAATTTAAGCACATCTAGCGTGCGCAACAAACATCCACGCATATCTGGTCAAGCACAAAAGTGGTGCCTTTAGCTTCCTAACACGTTTGAGCTGTGCACTGTTGTCAGCTTTCAGCCAATACACATGATCCAGTCACACGCACGCGCACACACGCACACAGTAGTACATGGGCTCATAACACTAATGGATTATTAATTACAGATCATTTGTTTCAATCCATATTAACATGCACAGTGTTAGCATTTGGCCACACCAAACTAGCTCTAAAGATTACACATTATGCATGGCAAAATGCCTCTTTGATCTGTAAAAAGCTTTTAATTTATTTCCTTCAGGGATGAATATTTGGAATAGAATTTGAAATATTAGGGATTTTGGAAAGTTTAGAAAAATGCTAAAACTACAAACCCATGAAACACAGGACTGCCGTATGAATTCAAATCGAAGTCTTAATAAAAGGTCTGAAACACAACATCGACTTATGACACAGTTGGAGCTTGGTGTTCTTTTTTTGCAGAGCAAGACCAGGTCCTTTGAGGGCAACCATGTGTTATATAAAGAATCATTTCACACTCAGTTAATGTCATTCTCTTACACCCCCACAGCCCCCTGATGAAAATAAGAAAACTATATAAGGACAACACCAGGCTGACTTTACTTTGAGGACACACAATCGCACACCTCTTGGCCGTTGTCGTATGCTAAAGATCATTTATAATTTACAAAAATGATGAGTAAATTGATCATTTCTCATGTATATAGCAGCTGAACACTTTTGGTATTATATACAGTAGATACTACTGCCACAGGAAGTCATCAAAGTGGCCCTTCAAATACTGATTATTCAATCAACTGCCATTTAGTTTCTCATAAACCTTGTTAGGAAGGAAATACTTGAACAGAACTCGTCAGACTAACAGAAAGAATGCTGCCTAGGGTTTAACATAGTGCACTACCATCTCATAGCAATACAACAGCAGCAACAAAAGTACAATGATGGTGATACTTTTATGGTAACTTGTTAATTTTATGTTTGAAGACCAATGGAGAGCAGGTCACTCTAAGTGTTTAAATCACTTATGACTCACTGTTGTTGAACTAGCATGTACAGTCAGGTGAACGTGGAGGCTTTATAAGTAGGGCAGGACCTATGAGATGGTTCACTGCACCGCGATGCCCTTCTTCCAGGGTGATTTTCCTTAATGACCATTACCATCCAAGCACCATGTCTCCAAGCAATCCAACACTCACCGTAATAGCACGGACAATGTCGCCTCCATCATTATTGACATCACATACATCGTTAACACTGGCTTCAGTGCTTTCTAATATGTTTTTTATCCCCCGGACCCGCATCTTTCAACATCTCTCAATAATCCACCCGATATCAGGGAGGAAGTTCTTTCAAGCCGTTAGCCTGGCGGTTGTACATAAAAAGACTAGTGAATGGAAGGCATCCCTCTCTGCAACCCAGCTTTGTTTGCATGCGAGTCCTGCCTGCGTCGCGTGGCCCGGTTCACCTCCAGGCGGCTCCTAATCGAATCATTCTTATTAGCGGCTTCCTGACCCGCCACAGGAACCCACTCGTTACCCGGCACCTCGTTGCGTTGGATGAGAATCGTGGACGGAGGTTATGAAATATAATGCAATAAACCCATCGCCGTAGTGAAGGCATGATATTCTCTTAGATTGGATTGGGGCTTTGGAGTAGGACATGTCCTCTTGTTTTGTAGCGCACTTATTCCTCGCTCAAATTGTGGCTCACCCAGGGACACACACACACACACACACACACACACACACACACACAGCAAAATCCTCTTATTTATTTTGTTTTTTTAATGGTGCTACTCCACCAAGAAGGCTTTTTGACAGGCCTACAAAGGACTTTAGCCGAATCCCAGCCCCGAGTAACCTGCCCCATGCCACAGGTGTGAATATATGACTTTTGAGAAGCTTTCTTTGAAACTATAATAGTTTAGCTCAGCATAACCCAGAGGTGTCCCTTTGCAGCTTTTGCCATTTCTTTACAACAGACAACAGGTTGAGAATTCACACAGAAGCATATTAATGACGGCTTGAGCCTGGGCGATTACCATAGTCTTTTGCTACAGCACTCATTTAATCCCTGGCCTGGATATAATGAGAAGGACCCTTGCATGAACTGGCATTCCCTAATGACCCTCTAATAGAGCTTTGCTGGCTTACAGAAAAACTCCAGACCCCAGTGTTCTCTTCCTACGTTCCCTCCTAAAGTCTCTCTCTTGCTCGCGCTCTCAATGGACGCTAAACTTCTACAATTTATATTCCCTCAAACCTTCTTCTCATTAGCCATTGCCAACCAACCTTCTTGACGTGATCTCGTTAATTGAAGCACAAGATGGCCGGCCTCCCCCTCTATTGGTAAGGCAGCGGAATCTCTCCGGCTCCTATTGGACATGAAAAGGACGTCACACTCCATCACTATTCTAATGTCACAATGAGCTTTGCCTCTGACCTTGAGTTGAAGCCGGTTGGGCAGCTCCTCCTCTCTGTAGCGCCTCATTAGGATTCATCCTTGGGGCCTTTTTTCTGAGCAGGACATGGTCTACAAAAGAACACTGGTGGAGTTATGAAGGACACGGCCTCATCCCAACAGTTGCTTCGCTACGAATGAAAGCAATCACAGTGCACAACTTTTTTTTCTTGTTAATTGTGTATCTCACACTCCCTTTTGTTCAAGGCTCAAAACAGTAATAATTATTTAGCATATTAGTGCATTAATACTGTAACTCCCAGTTCTTGTAAGTGTAATTATTGCCAGGTGGAAAAAAAAGGTGTGGGGGATATTTGGTAGGAAGTCCCGTTATCTCATGGACCATACTGTCAATCCCTATGTTCTAGCAAATGTGTTTTTTATATGAATGACTTTGTTTGTATTTTCTTATGTAATACTGTGTTTTGGTTTACTTGTTCTTGGACTTCTAGGATACAAAATATTATCTCTCTCTCTCTCTTCCAACATTGGTTACAAGCATTTCTTCATTAGCTTGACATCTCAATAGAGGTTTCTGTTGTAAAGCACCCACCCGATGTGCTTCATCACATTGTAGTAATTTGTTTTTGCATTTATTTGAATGTTTTTCTGTAAATCACTGATTGCTAGTGCCTTCCATTCATCTTTAATAATGAACAGCCCGTAGTTCTCCATTTACAGTGTTCTAATGAATGTTAGGAGTTCTCCATAGTTCTCCAGTGATGGACTTTATGAATACCATATTAGGAGTTAACTGAGCTGTAAATGCAAAAATTAGGTGACAATATCGCAAGCATAAATGTAATTTCATTAAAGATACAGTTCCCTTTTGCTTGATTTATATTTTATGTGTGTATGGGAACACTAGTATGGGGACTGTTTTATATCCCTATATAGGCATTTAGCTGCTTGTTATTTTATTTTTGCTGCATCAGGTCCCATTTCCAATCAGAGGAGATGGCCTTACTTTAGACGGGGGGAAAAGTCAAGGGGGCAGGGGGCTTTTAACGATTATGCAGAATCCATAGAATGTAACCAATACTAAACTTCCCTTCAGGGCTTGGCGATGTGAGACGGACTGTTGAAGTAAATATTATTCTGGGAGCCAGTGCATTTAACACTGTACTGGACAGCGGACTGGCCATCGATGGATTGCTGTTGGAACAAGTCTATTTGTGATGACCCAGACCTTTAGGCCAATGTTAATCCCCTCTATTAACCAGAGTTATTGGTCTCCAAGGAAATCGGGCTTTGGAAGACGTGAACAGCCTCAGAAGTGTAAAGAGGAGATACTAGCCTATACCTTCCCAACTCTAGTATTCCCTCTCTGAGTTATTCTTAGATCCCAGATCACATTGTCTACTTAACATCGTACCCGTGTGAAGACTTATCTGTCCGGGACCGCTGAAGCCCCAGGGGGAGTCTGGCAAATGTAAGCATAAGACAAAGTAGATACATTCACCGGGCACTGTCAGAAATCTCCCCTTAGCAGTCGCTAGTGACAGTAGTAGTTTAGCAGTGAGCTTGCAGTGGGGTGGTTAAAGCATGATGTAGGGTAATTTGACCAATAGTGCCGCAGGCTACAGTCGGTAAGTCCCCGTCAATGGCAGAATCCAACAGCAGGGTAGCAGCAGTTTTCTGTAGGCTGATAACTTTTTCATGTCCTGCATGCTGTGCTTATGGCCTTCAGTGTTAATATAGAACTGCCAAGAGGCCCACTAAAGACTGCATCCTCAAAAGCCACTTACAGATAAAGCTAAATAACGTGCGGTAGCTACTCTTTTTTTACCGCTGCGTTGAACCTTTTATTAGTCGTATGGATATTAATTTCATAAGGAGGGTTCCATGACAGCAGGCCAATGTCATCTATTATGTAGATGTTTTACAAAGTTTTTAATACTGTAATTCATAATCCTTCAACTTTTTATTCAAACTTTGAGTGTATGTATTTATGAGTGACTATTTGTGTATTCTGTACGTGAAAAGGGTATGAGTTTGAACATTTGTTCTTTAGTGTAGCATTTATTAATGTGTCATGGAGAACACTATAGAGACAGCTACAGCTTTTTGGAATCCATAGCAACAGTACACAAGAATTACATTATAGTGTCATGCCAGTCACGTAACAAACTAGCCAGTGGCAATATGGTATACAGTATTGTGTAATGTAATTAATCCTCATTTTATAATTCTTGAGCTCTGCACAGAGAGGGTCCCCTTTTTGATATGAATAATATGTCCTAAAATTCCAAGCAACTCTCACTCGTATCCGCTCTGTTCATCTTCCTCTGGTCAGTCTGCACGGGAACTCAGATTTGGTTATCACATCTCTCCTCACCAATTATAGCTGTGCCTGGGGATACAATCAGTCTATCTCATATCCTCAAGATGACATTTCTACTCTTCGGGTTACATTTTAACTGTCCATAGTAGAGCCATGGGAAAGACAGAGAATAAGAAAATCACTCATACCCCAAACCCCTGCAGGCCCGGGGGTTTCAACTCAAGAGTCCATTATTTTCCACCAGATACATGGATTGACGGCGACGTTTGACACATTGTGCCAAAACCTTCTCTAGATAAAGCTCCGGGTCAAGACAAAAACACAATCACCAGGCTCGCTGAGCGCTAGAACAGCTATTGGTACCAAGGTGCTACTGTACATGACAAGCAGTGGCGGAATTCCTGTCATATCGGACACTAAGTGGATTACACAGGATTAGGTACGACAAAAGAGTAAGCAAGTGAGAAATAAGACATCAGCAGTGCGGACCCCTGCCCTGAACAAGCAGACTTCCTAAGCATGATGTATAGCCTAGAATAAATTGTTAATTATAGCATGCGCCCTTGGGAACTTAGACATACCATTTTAAATGTCACTTATTGCTCCCCCCCCCCCTTAGATTAATGCATCCTTTTCATAATGTGAACACTACAGTTTCTCAAAGTGCAAGATGTCAAGATATGTCCCTTTTCGCAACATGCAATGTGCAGGTGTAATGGGTTTCATTAGTCATCAGATGACTTTAGGCTTTCCTAGGACAAAGTCAGTTTGTAAAAACCCTGAAAAGCAACTCTGACATGTTTATATATGAAACCTGTTTTTTTTCTTCCCCCATTTACTCCAGACCATTTCTTCATGCTGCCTTAAGACATCTAAAACACCTGGAATAGAAAGAAAATGAGCAGCAATGTCAAATTTGATTCTCTGAATGAGAAACTGCAGTTGTGTTCCAAACTGTGCTAAGTCCTATAGGTGGGGGCACCACAGTCACATGAGGCTTTATATTTGAGGAGTAATTAAGACAAGTGGTTGGTACACACTGTATACTGTAAGTAATCCCTCTTCCCACCCTGAGTTCCCTACTTAAAAGCGTAGCGGGGAAGCAGGAACTGCTGATCCTCAAATAGGAGTGAAACATGACGCCTCTAGAGTTATTGCCCATCAGACCAGGTGACACGCAGGTACCCCCCTGCGTACCGCTCCCCCACCCCCACCTTCTGTTCTTGTGTACTATAAGACCTCAATTAAAGTCTATCTCCATTTTGTCACGGCTCACTGAAGGATAGAGAGTGCATGGGACCTCTGTGTGCTCTTGCACCTGCGCATAGCGGGGCCAGTCAGATGCAGTCACCTAGCACGTTAGCTTCAGTGGACAAGGTCGCACAAGCATCAAAGCTTTGTGTCTTGCAGTTTTCAATTGACAATTTGCAGGTCATTTAAGAGATATTTTTATCCAAAGCGACTTACAAGTAATAACTTCCTGTTTCCATTTTAGTTGCTATAAATGGCCTTTCCATTTTAGTTGCTATAAATGGCCTTATACAAATGGACCAGCAGTGGTAGAAGGAAACCCCTCATGCCATTAAAGGCCATGGTTCATGTAGGCGCAGAGCCGAACCGGTCATCATTTTCTATTTGGGGGGGGGGGGGGGGGGGGGGGGGGGGGGGGGGGGGGGGGGGGGGGGGGCGCGG
>JAODLI010003545.1:0-29952 GCA_027575585.1 Percopsis omiscomaycus | reverse complement strand
CAACCCCTCCGCACAACCCCCCCCCCCCCCCCCCCCATTTTTAGCCCCAGCTGAGTGCTGATGTTTAAATCACATCTGTACGCTTAAGTGTTGTGCGACTGTAGGGTGAGGGGTAGAGAACGGTGTGATCTTAGGAGACCACTCAGGTGGCCGCGGGGTATCAAACGGAAACATTTTTGTAAAGCCGGTTTCGACCACTGGGAAAATTCCACACAGGTATCAAGAGTCCATTTAACTCATTGACAGTGTTATAAGTTCCCCATGTACAGTGTAAAGGAGATTTTATACAAGTCAATCATAAACCAATCACCACAGCAACAGACTGACATAACCTTAGCCTGCCGTCTGTCCACTTGTGTACATTTTGTTCCTTGTTCTGCTCTGGGGAACACGCAGTCTTGTTTGACGGTCGTGAGGGCTTTTGAGGCTCGTCGTGTTATCAGGGGCTGGAGTGGTTTGCCATTATTGTGCCCGTGCACTTATTATAGATTCCATTAAGATGGCAGTTAAATTGGATGTCCCTGACAGTTTTAGAGCACGTTGTTTGTTTTAGACAATACATCTCGATGCCGAGTCACAGAAGTATTATTAAGTCTTTAAAAAGATAACAGATGAATTGAAATGACAACACCCCCCGCCCCCCCCCCTCTCCAAAAAAGTGAACTTTCTTTACATTAAAAGATTAAAAAAAAAAAAAAATGTTTAATTCACCGTTAAATAACAACTGATATACAACTATAAATGATCTTCTCCATATTTAAATAGGGTTACATTCAACAGAAAAAGTAATTCTTCAAAGAATAATCTCTGTTGATGTTCAATCCATATTTTCCAAAATGCTGGGGCGGTCCTCTTGTATACTATTGTACAGGAATAGCAGAATGTCTCTCTCTCTCACACACTCTCACACACACACACGGAAGAAAATCACGGTTTATTGCTTTGCATATATACTATATTATACGCCAAGGGAAACTATTACACTGAGCGTCAAGCGAATTGACCAATATTCAAATTTGCGAGTTTACAACAGCCTCGACATTAAAGTTTAAAACACCGTCCGAGATGACAGCTGAAATGATAAGATACATGAACTAATACATTTCCCATACAGTGTTGGTTTACACTGGGCATTTCTGAACACAGCTAGTAAACCCAGCCAAGTACCGCGCAAACAATGCTATTTCTCCACAGTGGCTTCTCGCTTGTAAGACATTTTCCTTGCATGGCTGAGGAAGGAGCACATTGTAAATAAAAGATTAGTGCGATTGTGTCACATTACGTCGAGGTTCCCCTCTCAGCTTAGGCTGATTTGTGAGCCCGTTCAGCTGTGTTTCCGGAACGCTCCTTTTATAATGGATGTACTGGGCCTTGAATTGTTGTGCGGTGGAAGCAGTTCAATTAATACCACGGCGCCATAAAATAACTATTGAACTGACAAGCGGGTAAATAAATGAGCATTTGCCGCTGCAGGCGCAGGGGCGGATGTGTGACTGGTGAAATTTACACCGCCGCTATCGAGGAAGTCTATGCAGTCATCTAAATACGCCCTGCTGTCTCGCCCAAGCAGGGGTGGTTAGGAGATGGACCCATAATCTCTCATGCAATCGGCTGACAACGGCTTATTTGAATATTTACGGCGGGCTCTACGGCGCGTAGAATGATCGCCCGTGATTAGGCCACGGCTCTTTAGTGTAGCAATAACATGCATCAAGGGTAGTGCTGCAGATGAGGCCGTAAAGTGGTCTCAAGGAAGTTAAGATAAATGGTCTCAAGGAGCCACACATGAGTTGTCTGAAGTTAAAAAGGTATCCTAAGTAGTACTAACATAGCGCCTGCACACCCACAGTTCGACTCTCAAGACAGAGTGTATATCAATGTAAATCAATTGGATACAGACCCAAATATAACCTCCGTTTATATCCGATGTGAAATGCTCACTTAGTATACCTTTAAAGAGCACTGACCAAAGCTCAGTGAAACTGCTTTCATCCCACAAAGCTCCACACTGTTCCCTGCATGCTGATGAAACACGAGCTGACTAAGTCATGTCATGGCAACTGCAGGGTAAATAAGAGTTTTTAAATGTACATTTTCGCATTCGGAAGGTCGCATGGTCTTAGTCATGGCTGCTATTTCCACACACATTAATTGGACTAAGGCGTTTTGACTGGGCTAAGCCCAGTTATTTCTTTATTTCTTTTGCGTGTCACAATGAGTCACGGGTACATTGATTGTGGTTGTCTCGCATGACACTTCCCCACACTTGCTAAAAACAAGTTGAGGGTTGAGCAGAGGGACCAATCCCGGTCCAGGTGAATTCATTAAAGCATTATCGCTTCAAAATTAGCAATATAATCCCTCGCGTGTTTTTGTGCCTTATTTTCCCGCCATTTCACGGCAGTCTCTACGACGACGCTCACGCAGGGTTTCAATTTACGGCGTCTAAATGAATTAAAATGTTTAAGCACTCTCTATTCTAGTGGCGGTATTAACCTGGTGCTTCTCATTAGCCACCCCCCCCCCCTCGGCTGATAAAGAGGCGAAGGGGCGCGCCGGTGAAGACAGACGCCTCTCGCTGACAACGGGTGACAGAGTGGATCACCGCCGTCTCATGAATAGTAATGGCAGCCGTCGCGCCCCGTTCTCCCCCGTGTGAGGAGTGACGGATTCCCATGTCAGCACTGACAACTGACTGGAGGAGAGACTTTTTTTTTTTTTTTTGGCTGCAGGGGGGGATTTAGAAACTGAAATTCAAATAGTGCCATGAAGGCGCCATCATAGCATTGTTTGGCTGTCAGCGCCGCTTCCACTGCCTACCTGGGAGAGAGTAAATAAACAAGAGAGTTAGCGGGGAAGGGGAGTGTGCTGGATTTTCCAGCCGGTGTCCCTCTGCGTGCACAGAGATCTGCTGGAGCGTGTCAATAAATCAGCCAACAGCAGCTCTTAATGCACTCCCTTCCAAACTATCGATAAGGGAAAGGGGAAGGGGGGGGGTTAGGAGACACACAAACGCTGCCTATCTGAAGGGGTGATGTCACCGCTAACGGGCCGCGCGCACGCCTTTCCCGGCTCACCGGGCCTCGGGCGATCGATAGCGGCGCTACGGCTCACTTGGCAAAGGCAACGGTGAGCAGAATGTGAAATAAGCAGCGTGGCGGATTGGGAGGGTGTGTGTGTGTGGGGGGGGGGGGGGGGGGGTAGAGCAAAGACCAACTTTCTAATGGACGCAGAAGCGGCAGCGACGTCCTGCACTTTATAGACGGGGAACCATGGAAAAAGCTTTTCAGTGCGGCGTCACACTCCGGTGAACTCCTAAAACCCTGGGAAGGAGGGGGGTACGGAGGCGGGAGGGGGGTATCCGTGCTTGCAGTTGTCTAGATGGGGGTCTCTTTTCTTTTTCTTAAATCAAATATGTTGTTTATCGTGTTCCAACACGGGGCCGTCCCTTCAGGGGGTGGGGTGGGGTTGTTGGGGGTGGGGTTGTTGACTATAATCTGTGAGCACAGCTGGGTCCCTGAAATGTTCATTCGTTGCCTCTGAACTCTCCTAGCCAACGAGAGCTTATAAGACATTCAATTCTATCCTTGTTATGAGTCATAACGGTAGCCATTATGTTTTCTAGCCACCCCATAAGGGGCAGTTAACCCCAAAATGGGCAGTTATCACTGTATAGCACATTATATAAAACATAAACATAGCCATAGTACGCTATGGCTTTTAGGAAATGACCCTACCCTGTTGCATAACCTCCACTATCGCGTCATCTGTCACCCAAATTGCCATGCTGTGGCGTGACTACTACAGATGTCACAACCAAAGCCTCTTTGTTTGCGGAAAGAGCCAGCCTTTAAAATTAGATCCCTTTCCACCTCGATGTTCTCCTCACATGTAGCACATGTGCAATGGGGCTGATATGTCACGGCGACGGCACTTGCATGCAAATGTTTACGCATTTGTCATGACGAAACAAATGGAGCAATTGTTGTCATGCCATTTCTTCTTACAAATCCAGTCATTCTTCCAAAATATGTATAAACCTACGTGCTCATGTATGAAATAAATGCAGAAGCCCACGGCTGAAAATAAAAATAGCTGATGCAATTTGTTGTTACGTGGCAAGGGAAATGGTAGCAACAGTCAAGGATCTGTGGCTGTCGAGCAATATTTTTACATAAAGCTCGTGACAGAACGCACTGAGGCACACTCCATTAGATAATCTTTGACTCAATTTGTTTCTATATTTATGTCTGTAGTCATTTCAGTCAGTAAAATAGAGGCAGAATGTTCCTTTGAATCTGATTTTCAAAAGGAGAAAAAAAACAGGGATGCTAATGTAAAAATTTAAAGACCATATTAAAAGCAATGGCAGGCCAATTTAGTAGACAGCCTAATTCATCATACAGCATTAACGTGTTTTTTTTTCTTCCACATTTGGTTTGATCAATGCTCTGTGGGTCCAAATGTATTGCAGTGCTGGATTATGTGTGTTCCTGCACAGATAGAATGTTTTGGGGAGAGGTAGGGGGGGTCTGGTGGCAGCCTATTATAGATTCTCAAACGCTGAGCCCTGATTTCCGGCATCAATTATTCAACCGTACAGCCTGTTTCGGTAATAGCTCTCCTATTGTCCGCTAAACGTCCCAAATCGCCACAAAGTCGACACAGAAGAACAGCGAGTGCGGGCTCAGCAGGAACTGCAGGGGGATGGGGTTTCCTCTTGTCCCGTCCTCCAGCGCCTTTTAGGAGGAAGAACAGAGCTGGCGCACAAGGTATGGCCGAGGCAACGTGCAACATCCTGACTGTACCAGCACACCTGCCTTTGTATACAGCACGGAACGTGGACATCACGGTTCACATACATGACAGTAATGCATTTTTAAAAAGGCCCTCAAACCCCCCCTTAGGTGTTTTGCGATCATTGGAATAATTTGGCCGCGTCTCAAGACTGTAGCGGAGCCATGTCGCAAGAAAGTGCAGCAAATACTGACGAGAACCGTTGTCCCACCCTAACAGGTGCAACAAAGCGAACATAGGGGATTCAGGGAGATGTCAATCAAGTAGAGTCCGGAGAAGAGTTTAATCACTCAGCCACATTTAGTCAAAACACCTGTGTGGGGATATAATATGGACAGAAGGCAATGGCAATAGTCCCTTACTCTCCTACTGAAAAGAATGAAGCTTTTTTCAATAGGCTGCCCCCAGAAGTAGCTGAGTCCAACTCAATATCAAAGTTTCCCCCTAAAGTTGGTCAAACATGCAAACTTGCACCTGAATGAAAGAGACCTACAGGGCGATGTGCACTGAGTGAAACGAGCAGCCACTTGAAGAGAAATGTTCTCAACTTGAGCGAGGAAATTGTGTAGCGATAGTCAATCACCTTCAAGCAGGCAGCCCGTCCTTTAAAAATCGCTCTTTGTGAAAAACAACTTCGATAAACAAAGACTTCAAGTGAAATAGCAATGACTAGTTGAAGCTCATTGAAACTTCCACCCAAGTTTTATTTCGACAGCGAATACCAACAGCGCCAAGATGGCGCTTCCAGTTTCTTCTTTAGCGAAAAGGCTGATGTTCCTTTCCACACTTTACTTCCTCGGAGTGCTAAACCAGTCCTGCTGAAGGAATCAATTTGACCGGACAGCCGTACGATTCACGCACAGGGCTAAAGTTGTCCTTGGAGGCTGCCATGTTTGATCGATAGCTCCGTTAATCCTCGAGACAGAGCGAAGACTAATCAGTCGCCTCCACGAGCCCTCCCAACACTATCTACCTGCCTTGGTTATCTGTCCCCCCACCCCTTCTTTAACCAGACGGCATAAGATACTAAAAGATATCCAAACGCCAGTTAAAGTTCTGCCTCCCCCCACCATCTTTTTTTGTTTGGTCAAATAATTGTGTAAACGTGCACTGGCAACACATAAATATGCTTATCAGACACTTTATATGTAAATTTGTAGCAACAATTGACTGGCAGTGACTTGATGGCGTGAAGCTTTTATTAAAAAACAAATCCTGTGTATAGCCTAGCCTAGTTCAGATGAAGCTCAGCTTAAAATATTCTCCTTTTTTCCCCGCAATAAACTCGGTCGGTGTCCCGTACAACATCGTTGTCTTGTGAGGTGGAAAAAATGAAAACAACAAGTTGGCAAGCGCACTGTTTAAACCCCCAAAGTTAACAACGGCAGTCTGGACATAAAACAACTTCTCTTGGGGGCCGAGCTGTGCTAGAGAAGCGGCAGCATGGCCCGGGGGGAGCCAGACCACAGTTTGTTTCTGAAGACGACACCACAGGCGTCGTTCTAAAGCGGCCCCCACTAATCAGAAGTGATCAGCTCACAATGCGGCATCCGGTTTCCCCAAGGAAGTTGTTCTATAATAGAAAAAAAAAAACAAGGGAAAGAAAGAAACAACTCAAGGAGGCCCAAACACAATCCGAGAGATAAGCATCCAAAGAGGCTAAATATAGGCTGAAACCCTTTTTGCAATAACAGTCTATATCCATCTTATTTATGTGTGACAGCCGGCCACAGCTTTCCCTTTAAAACTCTCCCGCAGGTCAAAAGGTGAAACATAGTTTGAAGACGAAATCAACACCGGCGACAGCACTAAAGCAGCAGTAAAAAAATTAAAAATAAAACATTTAAGAGATAACGGTTTTAAATGCACGCGACAAAGCAGCCTGTGCCTCCGCGCCCTAATGAACGCGCGACAGCTTGATGGAGTAACAATGCCTGCGGTGTGTATGGCTAACAGTCAAACGAAAACAAGCGCGCGGTAAGTACATGCTTTTGGCCCGGCGTTTTTAGAAGGTGCGTCGGTGTGCGCGCAGGCAGGTTAGGCCGCTGAATAAGCCATCTGCTGGGGGGACACGGCTGAACGCCGCCGCTCCACGAACCCCGCGCGAAAAAGGATTTCGAGAGAGTGTGCTGCAACACGCCAGGCTTTGGAGGGGTGGGTGGGGGGGAGAGAGATTAGATTCCTTCTGTTGTATGCATGTTGGTGTCCTTCCGATTTTCATGGCGTAACAGACAGGTATAAATAATTGAGCTGCCTCCTACCCCACACACCCTGGAGGGGGTGGGTGTATGTGTGAGAAGGGGGGGGGGGGGGGGGTCACACCACTGGACAGGAGAACAATGACAGTCATGTGTCATCAAAATGTCCTGTACCGCAAACAGTCCATCTGCATCCCTTCACTCAGGCGGAGCCATAAGGGTGGGCTGCCCTACTTGTTAAGCTACCTGTTAAAATAAAACCTTAAGGCTGGAATACACCATGTCGACGGCGGCCAATGCAGTTGATCTGCTTGGTGGATTCTATTGTCAGTGCTGTGCGGAGGTGAGAGCCTGAGGCTGATATAACACGTAGAACATGCTGAAGCCATGTTGTTTACCTGTAAGGGACTGACCAGCATGCAGCTTGTTATTTTACAGCCATCAAAGGACTTGCTGTGACGCATTTATTGCTCTTGCAGCCAAGGGGAATATAATATGAAATGAAAAAAAGATTACTGGGTTTGTTGCCAAATTAGATGACATAAATTGAGAAACGAGCGAGGTATAGTGCCATTTGGCCACAAGGGCAACACTTTGGCTATATAAAGACCCATATGTGGTATGAAAAACTAAAAGCCCTTGAAGATAAAAAAAAAAGAAAAACCGAGGTCTTGTGTGGTTGACCACATCAGTAAGAAAGTCAGCCAAGTCAGCATCGCTTGAGGCATGTTTGGGTTCTTGCTTACTCGTATTTGTCTGAAATCACGCAAAAGCACAGGTGATCCTTGATTTGCGATTGACAGAACTTGGCACAACTATTAAAACAGAGGAACAGTGACTCTGGAGCCTGCCAGTGTCACTATTCTAACAGAATGCTTTTCTTTATGATGACAGTATGGCCGTTTCAGCTATTATAATGGAATTTCCTGGGAGTGAATTTACCACAATAAGGTGGAGTACTAGCCAAAGACCAACCTTCAAACACTGAGTCAAGCAATTCCTGTGTGGTGATTCATGAATCATATCCAAATTAAGAATATAGCCTTCACAGATCTGGTCTGTCAGGTGTGTGGGAGCGGGGCAGTTCAACAGGTTAGTCACCCATTCACAATTAAAGCCTCTGTCAGGCCCTCCATGCTGGATCTGCAGCTTCAACCTTAGCACTTCAAAAATATCATCAACTTGAGAGAGATGGAGATGGTTAGATGCATTGGAACTTATTTTTTTAAACCACAACCATTAAAGACCGACCTGTGGGGATGAATTAGGAATTAAGATTGCACTTTATACTCTAGTTTGACTCTCTGGAAACTGACAACTGAGGAAAACCACATTGCAGTGATGTATATCCTGTAATTGTTGGAGAGTGGGAAGTGTTGTTATGGTGACGAGGAAAGGGAGAGAGGCTTCCTGCTGGGGTAAAACCCACCATTAGAGGCACGCTCTCAGGGAATAACATTAACACGATGAAGTCATAATTTAAATGTGACTTGAAGGATCACAGGATTCGGCTTTCCCAAATACGAGTTATTCACAATCTCCAGAATGACTAACACAAAGTGTAATTTTATGATAAGCCCCAGTCCATTTACCTTGTAAAGGGACACTCTAAATGTGTGTCTGAATTACCTTTGAGGTAACCAACAGTACAAGCCACTTGCTAGTACTGCCCATATCCCTGGGAGAACTGGAACTGAAAAGTTATTTGAGCAGTCATTGATTAGCCATAGAAGAAGAGGAATATTAAGAGAGGTTAGTAGGAGGGAAGGGTTGGTGGAGGCTTCTTTTCTGAGGGGCTTGGCTCTTGGGACAGAGCTATTGAACTACAGTAAATATAAATGTGTGCACAATGCACTATCCCTATGCAGTACCCTACTATTGCCCATAGCACTACGACACACCCTCAATCAGGAAGGAAAAATACTTTAATTTTCCCCTGCCAGGCACGTTGGCTGGTCCATTTCATAGTTCATCTGTCACATTCACTGTTTAACTTCCCAACCATAACTTTATAATTACAAATAGTAATAGCACATGAGTTGGCTACATGCCACACTGACAGCTGACAGCTAGAGTACATCAGCTCTTTACAATTAGGTAATATAGCAGATCCTTTCATCCAAAGCAACTTACAGCGAGTGCAATCACAATGAATGAATATCAAGGACGCTTAACCCCGACCAACCTGTGACCTCAGTCTAAATCCTATAGCCTAAAAGCTTAGCAGAAAGTGCCGTTTACAGAAATAGAACTGTGATGGCAGCATTGTTCCTGCTGCTACAGGGAACAGAGCTGCTGCTGGCTTACTGTACAAGTGGTGTGATTTACGGCCATTAAAAATAAATACACTGCAGCTTCATTAAATTGATCTGAAGCAAGCCAAGCATACCAACAAGCCACCAACTGCCTCCCATAAGAAATCCAAGTCAGTCTCATTAGGAGCACTGTTCATCAGGCACTGGGCTCTACATTAGAAACTGCAAGTAAATACGTCATACTGTAGCTGGGCCATGTGTCCTATGACTTCATTTTATGGCACTCTGCCAAGCTCGGTAACAGGAAAACCCAATTAAGGCCAGTGATCATGTTAGAATTATGCATTAGGAACACAGGAACATAACAATCGCATGCACATCCAGTATGCCGAGCTGAGAAATGGTAAACCCACACTGGACACTGTGCCATGTGCCAAAAGAACGCCTCTATTCTAGAAACAATGTTCCGAACCTCACAGGGATCATAGGCTGAAGAATAACATTGTTTTTGGAGCATTATACATTGTGCAGGGCGTTTCAGCTGCTATACTGGCATTCCCTGAGAGCAAATGTATCTCCAGTATAGGGGAGTACTAGCCAAAGACCAACACAGAGTGAAGTTATTTCTGAGTGGTGGTTCATAATCATATCTAAATTAAGGATAGGCTTACAGCCCTAACACGTACCATTCCATAAGCTATCAAACTTAATGTCATGATGAAAGGTAGGCTTACTGTAACAGCAATCACTACCAATGTCACCAGTAACAACAATCAAAACTTAACATTAGTTTAGTGGAAACCGTGCATTACATAAAAGGTCTGTTAATCTATAAAATATGCATTAAAAAGCTCTAGGTCAGTGAAAATCCATGTTCCTCTGATGGGAGCGTTCAAATCACATTGTTGAAGAGGAGCGAGGAAACCTCCAAATCCTAAGTCTATCCTACAGTGAAAGCCATGCTATTTGGCTTCAGTGCCAGATACATAATTTTTGCAACAGTAAATCTCTCTCCTCCTTTCTGAAAGCGCCGTCTGCGGCGACAGACAGCTTTCCCTCTAAAGTGCAGATGAGAGGAGAAAGAATCTGGGGTGTGCCAAACTGCCACTTGAAAACAACCCTCAGCTAATTTGGGGGCTCCACATTCTCTGGCATTCTAAAGGTAAAAGCAAACACCAAAATGGAAACAGATGTGAAGCGAGTGAGAGTTGTTCCACAATGGTATGGATTCCGTGTTTTGATCCAATCTCTCCCAATTGCCCAACCCTATCCTCTGCCAAAGATAACAACAGAGGCATGGAATATGAGGATGCTGGTCAAAGTGAAAAACCGTGTTGCTCCTATAATACTGGGTGATTCCTGCTGGCCAACAATGGGCCGGAACAGTCAGATGACTTTGAAGACTCAAAGGACTAATGTCAATAGAAAATTAGGTGTGTTGTAACAACGCTCTGCCATGTGACATGACACATTTAGGCCATTCTGTGCATTTACACAGAATTCCTGTGTAAATGCCTAATACAGACAGTGTTTATTACATTTCACCAGGATAAGGCAAATAAGGCTTTCTATGAGAATGAACATCGCACCGATAGGCCTAACTATGCTTCCTGTGAATTATCCGCAAGGTTGAAATGCAGGCCTTGGCCAGATATGTGACGACTGAATCTACCAAATATCAAACAACTAGAGTACCCATTGGATGTCATTTGTTGTGTTAGTTGTCAGCAACACAGGGGCTTTCAGGGGATATCTCTGCCAGAATCCATGACACTGGTAATTCCAGGAAACTTATTAACATCATGAACAATAGACTGGAAGTTTTTCTTTGTTCATACCCAAAGTTGATTCAAAGGAAATGTCCTTGTTATAAAAAAGTACTGCAACAACTTTATAACATCCAACATCTGTTCCTCGTTTTGAGAGGGAGGGCTGTTGCAGTATGGGGAGGGAACAGGCGTAGAGGGTAAGAAGGGAGGAAAACCTAAACTCTGCTAAAAAACATAGGATCAACGTTTTCCTTTAGACGAGGTTAAGGTTGTACTAACTAAGCATAGCTATGTAGATTTTAGACTTGCTTCGAATGACTTAAACCCGTTCTGTGGGTTAGTAGTGAATGTCTTTAAAGAAACAAGTAGAGTGGAAAGTTAATATCTAGCGCCATGCTAATAATTATTCTATGTGGCTGATGACAAATTGTTTGAAATCTATTAACTTATTTGCCATTTGACTGGTAGCTACATGAGATACCAACTTTTACTTGTCTTTATGTTTTCAAAAGATGGTTTTATGCCTTCTAGTTGAGTTGTCGCAAACTAATCTTTATAAACTCCTTACATACTGTCCAATAACTAGGACTGTCCGTGTCATAGTGTGAAATATGACAAATGACACGCCTAGAAAGTGTCCACAATATTAAATAAGGACTATTTCGACAGACGGTGGTTTCTTCCATTTATATTTAATATATATTCCAATCTTACATAATTAATGCACACCTCAAATCTGCATCTTCTGCATTGTATGGGCTACACCATTGCTTAATTTCAAAAGGTTTTGGCTGCTTTGCTAATAGAAAACTAGCAGACCGATATTCCAGATTAGTTTAGCAAGTCGCTTGCTGGCCACTTCTGCCAAAATTTAATAATACAATAGAAAAACAAGAACAAAGCCCCATTGATATTACTCACCTGAATCGAGGAGAGTCCTTCAAACATTCCTCGAAATCCACAGTAATCTTCATTATTATTTTTTATCAGGTAAAACCGCAAACGACACTTTGATTAAATACAGTAATCCAGGCTGTTTAGCTCGCTTGTTAGCTTTCTTGTCGCTACTAACGTTATACAGCTATCCAAAAAAACTCGATCCTAAGCTTTCTAGTATTCAACACAGACACACTGCTAGCCAGCTAGCCTATGCGGCTAGCTTGCTCAAAATTGCGAGAGTGTAAGCATAAACGTTTAAAAATTAGATTATATGATTGCCAACAGCTTCAAATTAATCTGGGAAAGTCGTCAGTATTATAACCCGAAAGTGTCCGTTCAGTAGCTAGGTCATAGTATCTTGTGGGAGGAGAAGCCCTTTTCCATAAAACCACTACGAGCAGAGCTGAAGTGACGCTTGACAGGCGCTTCCTGATCCATTGAAAATATGTGTTGTGCAGATATTGTCCTTCCCACCGAATTTCTAAATTTGCCTTTGCTTTTTGCCTTTACTCTATTGTGTTTGTATGGATTTAGTTAAACTATTGTAGACGCCATTAAAATAATAAATAACACATGAAAACTGTTTCGCTTAAATCGATCAGTACAGTAGGCAAAGGAACAATTTCGGTGGGGAGACAAAATCGCTACAACAAGAAAATGCTCCATGGGACAACCAATGAGGACCCTCTCCTTAGCCAAGCAAGTATGAAGAGTATGTTATTTATACAGTCTATGATTGTGCGCCATGGTTCAGACTTACTACACGTTGGCTTTGATTTGCTTTCACTTAAACCAAGTATAAATTAATAACATTTGCACGGTTACCTTCGTTTTGCGTTAAAAAGTTTTTTTTGTGGTTCCCTCAAGGAAACGTGACAGCACCAAGACAGAGGTGAATTTATACTGACTAAACACACGATGACCAGTGCAAATCCACCGTTCCTTTATTCTTCAGTTGTTAATTCATGAGGAATGACATATGTCCAGTATACGACAGCCATCTGGTGGTGATTAACTATATTGCAAAATCTATATTAACACTAAATGTAGGTTTCAGATGCTGCAGGGTGTACCATTCCCTGGGATTAACATGGAATTAGAAATAGCTATTTAACAGGAATTATAAAGAAGATATGTTTGGTCAGATTTATTAAGACAAAAAAATACATCTTAATGATTAAAAACATGCATTAAAACACAACCAAAAAAACATCCATCAAATCAATAATTCTGACACCAGAATTTAGTTTAACTAGGGACTACCTGCTACTTCAAGGTCCTTTATAAATTAAAACAGAGCATGGTAAACATTTTTCAAAACCAAAAGCGAGGTGGTGAATCTCAAGGCAATAAAAATGCACAAGGGGAAAATTGTATCATATGTCAATAGATGTGAGGCACAATTGCCAGGTGGTGAAATTACCACTTGGAGTGAATGTGATTTATGCCAATCTATATGAAATCCTTATTTTTTTTGTCGTGTCAAAAAGCCAGACATAATTTCTATGCTTACTTACTTCTCCCAATGGCATTTTTAATGACAAAAGAACAAGATGAACTACAGCATATGGATAATCCAATTCCTGAAGGTAGCGCAAAAAAATCAGTCTGGAATATGTGTTTAAAAGGCCTATAATGTCAAGACATTTCTCTTCATCATGGAAAACAGATTTATCACACTTACCACTTTGACATCCAGCCAAGACTAGGTCTAGGGTCTAAATTGACCATGTATGACCCGGAAATAAGAATTAAACAAGCAATAAATAAATGGCTAATAAACCAGTGAATGTGGCCAATACATTTTTGCATTTGCCACACTGTAGCAATTCATCCAATAATGAAGTGATGTTTAATAAAGAAAGACAATTTCCATTTTTACTGATACAGCACAGCCAAACACAGATTAAAGGGCCAGAAAACAATTAAAAGCCACCAAACACCATAAGGAAGGACTTAATGACATTAGGTCGTTTAGCAGATGCTTTCATTCAAAGCAATTTACAGTGAGTACAATTACAAGTATTAGGGAGCAGACAGGGTTGGGCATCTTGCTCAAGGATGCTTAAAGGTAGGCTGGGTGTGTCGGGGATTAAACCCAGGGTTTTTTGGCTGGGAATCAACCACCCTTACTACTAACCTACCCTACCCCTTCCTACACAGTCCAACTTTCTCCATACTTCACTCCATACTTCTTTTTATCATTCAGTATGCTGATGGCAGTTGGCCAATATGTTATGTTGTCCATGGCATATGGCTTTATAGCTGAAGATGATTGTTTTCACAAAATGTGTATATGTAAGGCGTGTCTACACAAAATGTATCATGTGTACCAGGATCTACTCACAATCTTTCCCCCTTCAGATTGACCCGTTTCTATCGTTCTAAGCCTTGACATCATTTAATATCCCCCACTCCCCCCCCCACACACTTTTGACCTGCATAGAAACCATTTATATGGAATACATTCTTGGTGTGGAAGTCCATTTAGTAATATCTATTTTTATTTAATGCAGATCTTATGATATAAGATTTCTAAATGAAAACAGTAAGGACTGGATACAGTAGCACTGAGTGGATCTTCCCCAGTATACCAACCTTCTTACACTGGTACAGTGTACTATACACTATATACATATATATTTGCATTTTGACTGCCAATAGTGGTGTCTTCAATGAGTCATACCCTAGCTAAGTGGAATCAAGACAGATGAAGATAAACAATACACCTGGGCAGAAAAAACAACTACAACGCTCCAGTACATTATTACAAATGTTTGAACTCTTGGATTAAGAATTCTTTCACATACAACCAAATACAGGAAAGGTCACCCACACACTGTGCTGTTCCTCAGAAATCTTTTCTGAAGGTCTAAAGGCCGTAAGATTTGTATAATAAATTAACAACCTATGCATTTTTAGTATCACTGTTCTAAGTTTAGCAGAAGTGCTTGGCATTAGCAGCTGTAAATTGTTCCAAGACTAGCTCATTATTTCCCCAGAACACGGTCTTGTTCATCAGTAGCACATCGCTCAGATTTATGACTTTTTTCTTAGCAAATATTAATTGCCAGTATAGTGTAATCATGCCAACACCCTAGGGCCTATTAGCCAGTCTACTAGTCTAGAGTGACTGGAGAGCAGACTTAATACAAACCTTGCTATGTGCCTTTCTTTGTAAGGTAGTACATGTCTTACAGCACAACTGACTGACCTGGGATCACTGTTCTAGTGCTGCTTGGTAAAACCTAATCTATGCTGTATTGATATTTTCAACATCTCTCGCTTTATGCAGGTATGTATATTTGCTAAACAAGGTAATATTGAACTGCATTTTCAGTTGGTTATTAATTTTTTTCCTCACAGAAAATATAACATTTCTTAATAAGTGTTTTTACTGAGCATATATATATATACACTGATCAAATAAAAAGGTAAATATTTTATCTTGTGACAAGTGTTTCTCAAAATATATATTTTTGATCCAATTAAGACTGTGTAGAATATACTGGGCGGTAATATTATAATGATCTCAAATGATTAAGATATGATCATAGCATTCTATTGACCCCAAATGATCAATTATACTACTATGGCATGTAGATACCAAGTCAGCCATGTAGCTATTTATAAAAGGGCAAATGGGGACAAATATTGGAACAAATACACACACAAAAAAACGAATCTGGTCATGTGGGGTTTTCCCTACGTTTCACAAGGGTAGAGGAGATTGGCAGATGCACAAAGGAGAGGCAGGTCACAAAATCAAAGAAAATAAACACGCTGTCCAAACCTCACGTACTGCAGCCACCATCTGCATTTTGTTTCGTGTTCAGTGAAGGCTTTGTGATGCAGCGGTGATTCCCCCGGCTGCCTCCAGTGGTCTGGGAAGCAGAGGCCCAGTGGCCTGCGGACAGACTGCACCAGCAAGGTTGGGCCGACAAGGAAAGAGGCAGGAGAACCCTGGCGGCTAGCAGTTTCTCCATCAGTCTTCAGACGGTCTAGCTCCTCTTACCGAATAGGGTCAGAATTACAAAAGTCTCAGAGCAACAACAAACCGTCAAAAGAGGAGCGGAGGTTTCTTGGCAACAGAAGTGGGGTGGACCTTGTTCTTGTGCTCTACTGCTGCTGAGGGAGTGTATAATTTAGCTAGATAAAGCTGGTTGTTTCTGCAGGTTATAGTACACTGTTTTCACGAGCAGCAGGCATTAATAGGTGGCCGACAAAGGTACTGGCTATTAAGGGGTTGTGATATACAGGTATTCGGTGAAGCAGAGTCTGCTGTACTTTATGATCCAACACTGGAACACACAGAGCAGGTACAGTGTCTGTCCGGGTGGTACACAAGCAGACAGGGCACACGTAGCGGCAACGCCTCCTCTAGGAGTCCAGAGAGTCAGCTGGAGTGAGCGACAGACAGAAAGAGACAAAAACAAAGATTGATGCATCAACACCTATAAACTTTGCCAGCCAAATCGCACAGCAAATTAGCAAAGGCTTCTTTCTTTTCACGTTTTCCGTCGGGCCTTACCCTCCTGCGGGGGGTCCACGCTGATATCCTCCGTCTCCTCGGTAGCCTCCTCCCTCGCCTCCTCCGTGTCATCCCTCATCTCTTCATCCTCATCCTCCTCCTCCTCTTCCTCCTCCTCTTCCAGCTCGCTGGCAATGAGCTGGCGGGCGAGCTTGATGTTCAGGCCTTCGTTGTAGTGCATCTTCCTCATCATCTGGAACTGCTTCCTCTTGGCTTGTGTGGGACGAAGTGTTCACAACACAGGTGGCGTTAGAAACAATACACAAACAATTTACCGGAGAAAGTGTGACTGGTTGTTCTCTATGTGGGCGGGCCATGGGATGTTTTTCCAAGGGGGTGGGCTCTGAGTAGACGCCATGATTCTTATTTTAAAATCTAGTTCATAGTATACATTTTTATGTTGTTTTTATCTTGGTCTGCGTTTGTGTGCAATTTGTTATCAGGCCTTCGGGCCTACAAGGTGCCTCCATTTGTGACAGAAATAAATCGAGGCAAGCTGCTACATCACTCGACGTGACGATCCCAGCTGGTGATACCAGAAAAACCTAGTTGAAAGAAAGAGTAGACACGTTTTTCCAACTCTGTCCGCAAACAGTGTTTCTATAAATGGCCTCGCTGCTGGAATCTTATTCAAGTACGGCGCTCAGGGAGCATGTAAAAAACTGAAATACAACAGACATATACAGCGCATTCAGAAAGTATTCAGACCGCTTCACTTATTTCACATTTGGTTATGTTGCAGCCTTATGCTAAAATCGTTTAAATTCATTTTGCCTCAATCACTCAATACCCCAGAATGACACAGCGAAAACAGAAATTTAGAAATAGTTGCCAATTTATTAAAACGGAAAAATAAATATCACTCTGACATAAGTATTTAGACCCTTTGCTACAACACTTGAAACTTAGCTCAGGTGCCTCCCATTCCTGCTGATCATCTTTGAGATGTTTCTAGGAAACCGGGCAAATGACCACAAGCGCACAGCCAAAACAGCGCAGGAGTGGCTTAGGGACAACTCTGAATGTCCTTGAGTGGCCCAGCCAGAGCCCTGACTTAAACCCAATCGAACATCTCTGGAGAGACCTGAAAGTGGCTGTCCACCGACGGTCCCCATTCAACCTGACTGAGTTTGAGAAGATCTGCAGAGGGGAATGACAGAAAATCCCCAAATCCAGGAGTGCAAAGCTTGTCGCGTCATACCCAAGGAGACTTGAGGCAGTAAGAGCTGCCAGAGGTGCTTCAACCAAGTACTGAATAGAGGGTCTGAATTCTACGTCAATGTGACATTTGTGAAAATTTCTAAAATCCTGTTTTCACTTTGTCATTATGGAGAATTAAGTTTAGATTGATAACTGAATGTTAAATGAGTGAAGGGGTCTGAATACTTTCTGAATGCGCTATATATATATATATATTGATTACTGTGATAACGCTACTTCAGCAGCAGTCAAGAAATGGGACACAGGAAGGGGCCTGAACAAGAGGCCTATTTTAGTCAACGTTAACTTGAGAAGAGGATCACTGCAACCTTGAGGGAGACGATAATGGCGTCACAATGAGGTGGAAAGAGGAATGTGGCACAGATTCCCCTTATGTGAAAACGGGTGTTCAGGACACTGGTAAGACTACCTGGCAAGAGGACATGGGGGGAAGGGGGGTAGTGGCTTGGAGCAGAGAAAGTTCAACAAGGTATGGACAACACTTTCTGTGCATGCGAGTGTACCTTGTTCTTCAGGACTGAGTTCCTCCTCCTCTTCCTCACTGCTCTCCTCTTCCTCCTCCTCCTCCTCCTCCTCCTCCTGCTCCTTTGCACTGGTGAAGCGAGGCTCCGAGCCCTCAGCTGCTGCCAGCCTAGGGGGAAATGAAGGCGACAATTGGATTAAGCATTCGAATAAAGTAGTCGTTTCCAATTCGATAGAAGGTTTGGAAATGTTCTCCCAAACATTTAAAACTTAATTTTCCTGCAGAGACAGTGTGATGATGATGATGATGATGAAGCTTAAGGAGAGAGGAGGAGCTGAGCAACAGAGCCTCTGCCAGAGTGAGGTGATGTCAGAACAGCGAGCATGTTAACAAACGCACACGAGGCAATGGAGACCGTGTTCCCAGGCATCTCGCTCATTAACAGAGAGGGCTGTCATGACAGAATGTTGCTCTGGGTTAAGATATTCTTGTTGTTGTTTTTTTTACTATAAAATATCCCACTAGAATCCAGGGGCCTATAAAACTCCACGTACGTAGTCACATAAAACCTTGTACGGAGAATATTGGAAAGTGTGCACGCTAAAAAATATTGAGATTCCACTACCCATCAGGGGATCGCAGGAGAGACTGCAGTCTGCCAACGAGGGGGGGGGTTTAAGATATTTTGAGATACTATTATATTATATCTTGATGATCGTGTCCCATAAACACGTGAAACTTTCTGTAATAGGCTACATGCAATATGTGATCAAACTGCAAGGAAAAAAAAGGGATCCTTGCAGCGTTGCATTATTAATCATTTTACATGATTGCATGACCCTGTGAACAGAAATATTAGGGAACTTTTAATTAACTATTAATAAATATAGCCATCTATAATAATTTTCCAGCTGCCTCCATAATCTACATGCGCATGGGTCAGAGTTTTCATAGAGATAGAGTAACTTTAAGGCAAGTTTGTATGCAGCGTTTCTACATGCTTCCAACTAATTACAATCAACTGGGACAACCGGGTATCCAGAAAGCCATTATCCATATTGTATAATGCATTGAGAGGCTAAGCAGCATGTTCATTCTACTGCACATACTGAATGGTTGTAATAAGGACATGTACACTGCCTGACATGATTGGATTGTTGACCTGGTTGTCTGCAGATTGCAGGCATACCCAAGAGAAGAGCCAAGTAGCTAGCGAAATATTGTTCTGTTTCAGCAGTCATAGGGAGGCTGGCAGTGTGGAGGAAATGCTGCTATTTGTATCTTTATTTGTAAGTGAAATTAATGCAATTAGGAATTAAAATAAAGCATTTGAAACTGCGTGCTGAATGGACTTTAGTGAATGACTAATTTCAGTAGTGTAACTTCCATTTACTGTAGTTATCCTGACGCTCTGACACCCAGCCTGCACTCATCCACTTCCATCCAACTAATGGAATGAGGTAGCGTCCTCTCTGCTTACACCACCCTTACCTCCCACAGACACAGTTAGTGCCATCAGATATGCAGGGCTGGAAATGAACACCAATGGCCATTCACACGCAGGTGCATCGCTGCTGTGGCTGACAGTTGTGGCAGAAAGTCAGTCGACAGCAGGGGTTACCATTCAAGGCCCTAGAGGTATTCTATCCACCAGACCAAACTATTAGGTTTTCGTCTCTCAGGTTGAAGCAGCTGGTAGCATTTACCTAAAACATTTACTCTCTTGGTCGGGGATCACTTTTGGAATTTAGTTAACAGACTGAGGCTACTGAGGGTTTAACTTGAAAACAGAGCAGTGGGAAGAGAAAGGAGGAAAGCGTGGGAGTAAGAGAATAGAGTGCCTGTTGTAAATTCAGCATGAAACAATGACTCATCATTGTAGGAGTAAACAAAGCATGCTAATTGACTAACAGGCCAAGAGCTGGCGTCCACCCTCTCTCTCTTTGATGCACACAGACAGACACAAAAACTAGTTCATTACAGCAATGCACTTTAACTTATGTAAGCATTGCAGCCCAGAGCAAATACACTCCTTGGCCTCTTGTAACCATCTGAAGGAAAGCTCTGAGTGCTACGCTAGGACTTTCTTTCACCAGCTACAGTATGACTGAGTGAGCTTAAAGCAACACTGATCATGACCTGAGGTGGTTGAGTGGCTATTTCTCCTTCACATAACATATTTGATCTTCCTGGGTCTCAGATACAGTTTTAGCTTCAACCAAACCCTGTTTTCTCAAATCCAATTGGAATTCGCTCTGAATAAAGACTAAATACATTTTTTTAAAGTTAGTATTATGTGATCATATTATTTGACTTTCATTGAACAATTATGTTGGCAATTATAAAAACACAAATGCAGGTATTGTAGAAAGTACAATTTTACATTCTTATGATAGAAAAAAGTGCTACATAAAATCAAACCTATCTTGATTCACTCAATTTTGCCTTAGTGACTGGTACTAAATTAAGAGACCATATAACCCCAATTATTAATTCTTACATTTAAAAAAAAAAACACAACTAGGACTCCCTCTGGCTGCATTAGAGACTATGTATAAACTGGAGCACATAATTTCTACTTTCAGGTGTTCTAGACTGATTTAGTAACAGACAGACTGTTTTTGTGTGCCAAAACCTGGTTTTCCACATGGTTTTTATTTTAAATATTAATACAATTTGTATTTGTATGTCTCTGAAAATTGGTTCTGAAATTGTTATTTTAGGTACAGAATGAAGAACTGGAAAGATTAACAAAGAAGCATTGGAGTCCTGTTAATTGACCTGCACTGCTGGTTGAAGCAGTACATTATATATGGCACTGCGTTATGTAGCGCAGTGCCATCAAAGCAGCATTACACAATGTTTAGATTTTACACTTCACTGCACTCTGCAAGGAGAATGACCTCCATACTAGGCATATAAAATGCATGCACGAAGTTAGATGACACGTCCGAATGCAAAGTCCATGTAAAGGACAAATCGGTATTCATACATACTATATGAAATAAACATATAGAACTAGTGCCAGTATTTATAAATATTTCTGCATTATAGCGTCACCGTGCAGTCATTTTAATTGTGCTTTTAAGGCGATTCCGTACAGCAGCGCGTAAAGAATTTTGTCTGAAGCTCTATGACCATGATTTACAGGTATTATGCGTCTCCACACACACCTTGTGTGCAATATCGTAGTACCCATGTTTTTAGTATGCAACCAATATAGCCATTCATAGATAATTGAGAATGGCATTATGCATCCATGCATGGCATTGATCATCAATGCAGTGTCTATATGTGTGCATACTTGTGCACACTGCCGAGACACTCGCAGGACTGTCTCACTTTTATTCAAAGTTCTATTGTAGAAACATGTGAGGTTCAAGTTACGTGGATGTAGTGTGCAATGGTTGGCAGCATGTGTCAACTCTCTGGCCCACCGAATTGCAGCTGCTTCATGCTCCAGCAAAGCCTGGAAGGCCCTCGGGTCAGATGCAAGCTAGCACTGCTCTGCTGTTGCATTGAGGTGATCAAGAAAAATAAGTAAAATCTACGAGGCAGCCGGGTCATCTATGTCACTCCATAACCTAAGCAACCTATGGGTTCGAAAATTGATTTTGGAACAATTTTCTCAACACTGTCGTACCGTCAGCCTAGTTAACATAAAATACATAGTGTGTGGGGAGGTGTAGGGGGGAAAGTTGGGATGAGGGAAGGTATGTGTACATGATAAGTGCCGTCTGACAGTGACTGGTCAATCTGACGGCAAGCTGTACAGCAGGAGACAGCAGGTATACAATCATCAATCGGCTCCCTCTGGGTGTGAGCTCACCTTGAGGCCAGGTCGTCTGCCGGAAGCGTGGTGCGGCATTCCGAGTCGCTTAGCGCCCCCTCGTCATCCTCATCCCCATCCCCAGCCATCCTGAATATATATAAATAATTAAAAAATAATTAAAAAGAGAGAGAGAAACAGAATTTAGAAGACAGAAGACAAAAGGGAAGAGTTGAAGGGCAAAGAGAGGAGAGAAAAGGAAATGGAAGTGAGAGGCGAAAGAGAGGCAAACAGAGAGAGGCCTGTGACAAGGGTGACCTTCTCTGCAACACCCTGACTGACTGGATTACATACTTTCTAAGTCACCCCTCCACAGAGATTTCTTTCAACACTGGTAAGAAATTGAACTAGGGCTGCACGATATTGGAAAAACCTTATTGCGATATGTAAAGAAATACAGGAATTTTCACCAGATAGACTTGAATAACTATTTGGAAAGAATTTATGATTTCTTTACCCAGAGTGCAATGGTTTGCACCATTGGAGTGCGAACCATCCTTTCTTGAACTTCAATGCTATACAATTGGTCTTAACAACACACGCCCTGCGATGTCACTATTGCGTGTGCGCACATCGTGATGGCGATGCTGAAGCGATATATATTGTGCAGCCCTAGATGGAACCAAGTTATGTTCTAGCATATATACATACACAAAACATATTGGGCAATAGTCAAGTGATACAACTTTTAGCTTATGGGGACCACCCTTAATACATTTCTATCATCTAACAATAAACACATGTCAAATTAGTGTCAAAAGTCGCTAATCGTGAGCTCTCAAGGGGTGAAACTTGGACTTCACCACTTCCCTGTCTTGTGTTAGAAATATCCCTGGTTCTGGCACATCGCCCAGCCTCTAACCTGTTGTACGGAGTACTGGGCTCGTCGATCTTCATCAGCCCATAGTCTTTGTCTGGTGGGTGGTACGTAGCCAGAATGTTCATCTCATCCCATTTCTGGGACTTCTTCCTGAAGAATTACAAAAACGGGAGCAGAAGGTAAAACAGAGAAAACATCCTAAAACCAAGGGTTAACACCAATGAACCCCTCACCAGGCAGGCAGAACAAGCAGATCTAGAGACTAGATTTAATGTTCGTGTGAGTGGGCACATTGTTGAGGCGCAACGTATCGTTCCCCTCGTGGTGAGGTAAAATATAATCCCGATGGAATACAATAGAGAGGGAGGGAGGGGGGGGGGGGAGCACTTGCGTGGATCATCAACAAGCCAGCAAGGTCATGGTCAGACAATTAAGTCTCATTGTCCCAGATTATATTTTCCCCTGAATGCGTTTCAACACTGTATTTTGGTTCCACCTCCCAGAAGAGGTCTGAGGCTGTCACTTCTCCCTTCTCCCGTTGTGGCTTTGTTCAAAATTATACTAATCCTGGATGCCCTTTCAAATCCACAAGGGAAAGGATTTAGGTAAGAAAAGAAATCATCTTATAGAGTGGATTTTTGTTGGAGAGAACACCTGATTTTACATCCAGAACAGAAGAAAAAAAAGAGATTTATAACCCCACAAAAGTTATTTTATTTGTGATGATTGGTAGATGCCATTTATGGTTTAATAACACGTAACGCTTTGTGTTCATTGTGTCATCTGGTATATTTACATCATGTTCCGTTTCTTTACGTTTGACTTATTTATCTTTTTTCCTCATTTTGATCATCTGTACATGCAAACGTGACCTGAAGCTAGAAGGCCTGAGCTTCTAGGAGCTTCTCTGGGAGGCTGTCTCCTTAGCTGTCTGGTAGGACAGCACAACAGAGAGGGCTGCCATGTGCAGCTGGTAAACAGTCTCTGCTGGCCCTCGCCCCAGCGCTCCCTCTGGGAGGGAGCGTGGGGGGGGGGGGGTTAATCCTCTCCCTGCTGCAGCAACCCTGCAGTGCTGTCACTTTTACTGTCATACATTATAAACAGACCAGACCAATACAGCTCTTGTTAGTATAACTGAGTTTAAAGGTAGATCATTAAGATCAGATTTAGGTCAGATAAGCTGTCAAGCATGTGACTGTATACCACAGCAATTATTAACACTGATAAAACTCATTGTGTATTGTGGCTAAGACTACCAATTTTGTGCTCAACCATTTTTTTTTACAAATATACCATAGCCTTTTCCAAACACTGATTTTATTTTAAAAACACAGACACACTCAAACTTTATACCGCACAGTCTGTGAACAGATGTTGCATTCAACATCAGGTCAATAAACTAACCTAACACCCCTTCCATTCAATAAGTCAGACCCCAGCAGGTTGGCGTCAGCGCTGGGCTAAATCAGTGGGAGGTGTATGGTGTCACACTGTGTACCCACCCGGGAACAGCAGAGGATGCTGCCTGGAGGGCGTTACAGTAAGCAAGCCTTAGTCTACAGGTATGTGCTATAATATTGAAACAGCGATTATATGTTACTCCACTAAGAATAAGCTGCAGAATTTTAAAGATACGCCACTGTTGACACTGAAGATGATAATCCGCCTATCATGTTTAGCGCAATAATCCTTTCAGACATTGGAATGCAATGGACAATGATGGATCACACATTATTATTTCTGACTCATTAACCAAAGGCGAAGAATAAATCTGTGTGAAATGTGTGAGGAAAATACTTCAATTGAATGCACAAGGTTCCAAAATTTGTAAAGTTATTATCAGAGCAGTGCCTGCTACAAGCCAATGTGTGTCTGAGTGATCATGTGTGTGATTATACAACCTATGCAGCCTGTCTCGTCCTGTTTGCAGCGAATCAATGCTGCCTTTAATCCACAGGTTTTCGTAACCTACCTCTGCCGGTAAAAAACAGACAGTACTACAGCAGCTATAGTACTAGAGAGCACTAAATATAGACGGAATCTGTCTGTGAGCTACTACAACTGTCTCTCCAGGGAGGCGAATAGCTGGGTACGTACTGCATTTATAAAACTCATTAAGTAGAGTGAGCATCAGGGACGAATAAAAGATATCAGGTGACATGGTAAACGAGCAGCGTGGAAATGTCCAGATCCTTCTCTACTTCCTGGCATGATCTAGAGGGACCAAGCCAAATATTAATACCAATAAGGCCTAGTATACTCGTACTAGATATAAAAGGCCATACTATGGATAAAAGCATCTGCTAAATGACCACAACAGAAGGCTGTAGAATGAACACCAACCATTAACAGGATAAGCTGATTGCTGGTAAAACAGTGAAAGTGGTAAGTAGATGTAGGGTTTTGCAAGCCAATGAGCGATTCTCACTGTCTTCTTAAGACTAAACTATACTAACTCGCCAGCAGACCACTACAGGTTGGCTTTTTTGTGTTGTCCCAAAGAGCGCTGGCACACTGAGCATTTGCATGTTGCCGTTGTTGCCATGCCAAATAATAAACACTCCAACCCAGAAGAGGACTTCAATGAGTGTAAGAAAATAAAGAACTCAAGGGCTTTAATATACTCCAAGGCAACCAGATGGACAACCTGGTTGTGTTGTTTTCTCTGGTTTATGTTAGGCTTTCAAATGCCAGAGGGATTGTGGTTATCATCATTTCATTCCAGATTAATTGTCATGAAAAGCTGAAAAGACCCTTTTGGGAGGTTTCAGTGTTTTTGTAATGCATAGTCTTTTTCTTATGTAGTATATAGCCTATCTGACAAATTGTGTTTACTACATAGAGATCTTACTGTAGCTTCAGTTATTAAACTAGGTAAATGCAGTCTACTCTAGTGCCTTTAACAAAATACATCAATCATTATGTTAAATATAATATTATCTAAAATCAGTCACTTTGTGCATTTCTGTTGTTGACATGATATATTGTTCTACACAAATCAAAGTCTGTGTGCCAACATGTCAATCAAGCCACAAGGGATAAGGCATGGGTTAGAAAAGATACAGTTTCATGGCAGCATTTGCCCTGCTGTGGGCCTACAGCCATTGGCTTTAGTTAATTATGCATGACTGGCTGTGAGGCCGTACATCATGTTGACCAATAACGGCAGGTGACCAACAACCTCCAGTGGAATAGAGAAAACAGGTGAGCATGGACAGTTTAGAAGCCAGGTCCACTACTAAAAATGCATACGCATCAAATCCCAACTGAGCTTTCTCCTGTTTTTATTCATTATATACTTTCCCACCACTTAAATATTTCTAAAAACTCTTGTTTGATAAAACGTAGGCCTATGCATAGCTTTCTCTATTATCAGCATAAAGTATAACAATTAAGACATTTCCCATACTTATTAAAATGATACAGATTCCCGAAGCAGAAGTACAAAACAAAATTTTAATCGTCTGACTAGATTTATGTTTATCACAAAGCACTTTTCAAGTTCTTTCTACAACTCTGTGAAAGGAAGTTGGATTGTTTAAACACGGGACAGGTGGTATGGGAAAAAAAATAGAGAGCTAGTTAGGATATCCTCTTTGTAATGTAGAAGAAACTGAGGAGGAAGCATGGGTAAAATGTAGGATTGTTTCAGACAAGTCAGTATATGGGAATACTGCACAATGTGAGAATTGTTCGTTTAAACAATGGTAGGGAAAAACACAAGATCCTTTACCTTGCCTATTAAAACCCTGGGGTAATGCCCTCAGTGTTCACAATCCCTGAAAATAGTTGAATGAAGTCTTATTGTTTTTCTGCCAGATCTTAGGTAGACTTGATAAAGACTGACCTTGGGTTGTTTTAGGTAGGTCAAAAACTAGGTGACTTGCAGCGATAGTGGATTTTGATAAATTACCACGCGCTGATGGTGAATGGCTACAAGCCCATAGACAACAATAGAATTCTTTGGTTTGAATATACTGGCAGATAAATGCATCACAATTAGCTTCAAAAGTCAAGATGAGGTCAAATTTTTAAATGTACTACAATACGAATACATTCACTGTCTTTCAGACAAAATTGCATGCAGGTATGTTAATATACATTATGTGCATGGGGAGTGCTGATTCGTATGTGCACTTTTGATTATAGCACAGCCTGAAAAGACAGCTGTAGCATGGTACAGCGAGATCAAGCCACGTTCTTCTCATCCTCCAGGAACACGCGTTTTCCTTACTGTACGACTATTTTGGTACCAGATCTGCTACCCTACCTCCCATTTTCTCATACAACAGTTCAGCTATAGCTGTCATACCGAGTCTGGAGAGCAGTAGCCATTAAAGGAGGCCAACTTTTGTGTGTCTAGCAGATTACATAATATATAGGCAATTTTAGCATCTATTGATTTTGTGGCCTGCTCTGTGTTTTTACTGTGGTTTCTAAGGGTACCCTCAATGGACCTATATTATTTAATTAAATGTATATAATGTGACAGTAACAGCAGGGCAACTGATTTGGAGCAGAGTGAACTGTATCAGTGCTTTATAAAAAAACTTACAAACAGTCAGCGAAGACTAAGGAGATATTTAGAACTGGTGGTTAATCTCAGTCTTGGCAAAATTGAAAAATATTCACATATGTGATAACTTTATTAGAAGATAAGATAGTAGCCATGTAATTATATTGTAGCCCTTTTATCTATGCTTTGATAGAACAGTTTTACGTGACACAGATGTTAAGTTAGTCATTTGCGTGAAATTACAAAGTAACTACCGTCATAACTTGAACAACTAGACTACAACTAAGGTTAGTTGACATTCCTCTCGTTAGGCTACTCCTAGCTACACATCTGGCAAAATGGATACATTTAGTGGCAAGTGATTTGCTCAAGCGCAAGATAGCGGTCTGACAGTGCCGGTAGCAGTAGTTTTATTTGACAGCTCCTGGAAGAGTCATATTCTCATATAAAAGTCAATTTTTTTATAACTACGACAGACACACACGTGACAGGGAGTGGGGCTAACAAGTGTTTAGCTAGCTACCTGGCTTGCAATCTCACATTGGCTGAACAGTAACTTACTGTTGCTCGTCCTCCAAAAGTCCAGGATCCGCCTGTTCGGGATTCTCCACCGACAAGTCATCAGAGAGGGATTTGACAGTGGGCCCGCTGCTCTTATTTTTTAGGATCCCTTTGATCGGCCGAGGAGCTGCCATTCTACACGCTGCGTGACCGGTTGTTTCGAGTGGGCAGTTCTCTTCAACCAACGCCTAAAACCCACACCGTGTCCTGTAATATGTCTTTATATAATCTAAATAGCAAGGTTTGACTACCGTTTATAGATATCCGCCTTCATATCTCGAATCAATTCTATAAACTTGAGAGAAACCTCACATGCTGTACGCATTGAGAGCTCGGCTCTATTTGTGTACTACCGCCGACCGACTGGCGGTAAAGGCTGTGAGAACCGACCAGCAGAATCCCGTTTGGTTTCAGAACATCGCGAGATAACAACAGTGGTGACGTCTATACGGCTCCATAATGGGTGGGTCAATTACATTTACATTTACATTCTTAGATCTTATCTAGCAGAGTAGAAAGAATGATTTTTTTTAAAAGGGAGGATAGAATAAGGATTGTTAGTGGGATTATTGCTATGAAGTAGAAAAATCGATTTTTACAGCCAGTTTTTACAGATTTTAATTACACATTTTCCAATTTAACTTGTTGAGTACACACACACAGTACAAAAGGGGGGTATACGTTTTTATTAAATATGTTAACCCTGGTATAAAAATGACATTAGCACACTTCTTCATCTCTTGTAGTCGACCCATTATAGTCAGTTGTTTAGGACTGATCAGTCCTAAACAGCTTGACACTGGGTGGGACACACTGATCCAACATGAGCCAATGATGGCGTATAGGCCATCGTCATCATCTCTTCCTGACCAGAGCGCGTGCTACGCTCAGCTGCTGCATCCAGGAGCTCTTTGTGAAGGTATTTTATCGAGGAGAAACATAAATAACAGGTGAAAACCATTGTTCTGCATTCAGGAAAGTAAGGACTAAAGACAATGAATATGATAAGAATAAACTGACCTGGCCATATCCAGGCAGTATTTAGCATTTTGTCTGGAGACATGGTCACAATGGTGTCAAAAGGACCCTAGAGAGGCTGAGGAAATGTTGGCGCAGGCATTGATGGCTCGTGTGATAGGCAGGAGTGGAACCCTGCTCTTCCATTGGCCACACTCATCTCCCTTGATTTCATCTGATGGGCAGGACTCTTCATCCTTTCTACCGCATTTCCTCTGTTTTTCTTTTGAGCCGCTGGTGGGCAGCATACGTCGCAAGGCCTTGGCTCTAACCCCTCCCCTTACTTTAGCTTCACCCCTCCTGGGTTTGGAAGACATATTTGGCTGGGTGAAGCCGTCTACCAACACCCTATCCCCCATTGTAGTTCCCTGATAGCGCCTGGAGGCTGCCCTCTTCTTCCCCAGTCTCAGTGTACTATCTGAAGGTATACTGAAGGAATTAGAATTTAGATATTATTTAATATCTCATTAAGTTTAATAACAAGCCAAGGCAGAAGCCTTACAACTAGACAAAGCAGGAATGTATGTTTTTGCATTATAGAAGCAGTGCCACCACCCCGGCTCAAATGGCAGAATTGCCATCGCATATATATGTGATTTTGTCACTTGTATCTATTTTCTGTCTGTTTTCCTTGTCCCAGAACAGGCACAACCCCTACTCTAAACTTTTTGGTGTGTCTGCTTCAGTTTAAATTAACATTTGTTAGCTGTGCTGAAAGCCAGCCAACCCCCCCTAGCCTGCTAATTCAATTGCCTTTGTTGTGTTTTCCCATAAGCCCTAGCGGTCACACCTCCAGCCAATGAATGATCAGATACCTGAATGTATGGAATGTATGTTTTTGCATGACAGAAGCAGTAGCCACTCATGGCCCAGATGAGCAGAATTCAGTCTTTGCATTTCTATACGATCTTTGTCACGTGACCTATCTGTATCTATTGTCTGTCTGTTTTCCTTGTCCCAGAACAGGCACAACCCCCACTCAACCCTTTGTGTGGCAACTTTTCCATTCATGTTAAATTAACATTTGTTACCTGTA